>VXAB01002753.1:75430-181002 GCA_013399175.1 Odontophorus gujanensis | reverse complement strand
GGCTCTTCGCCGGGGAGGGAAGCTCTGGAAAGCACCCAAGTGGTGCCGTGGGGTCCCGTCCTGCCCCTACGAGGCAGATAGATCTCAAAGCATGCAAGATGAAAAGGAACGACCCGAGCTCCTCACAAAGTCTCAGTGGCAACTGCTATAAATCCTCAAAGAGAAACGTAAACCAGAAATGGCTTGCGTGTTAGATGTGATGAGCTCAAAACGGAGGGGCAATGGCAGAGGCTCTGCTGGAGAAGCAGCGGGCGCAGTGCTGCTGCCTGAGCTGCCCCGCCTCGGCCTGGCCGGGTTCCCGGGGACGACCCTCGGCCAGGGGGAGTTAATTCAATTTTAGCGGATTGATTTTAAAGGTTCTTTACAGAAAATATATGCGTGCTAACTTTGCAGGAAGGCACGTCCCGCTGGGAGAGGAACTGCTCTTGTCGAAGTGGCTTCCATTAATCACACAGCCATCCGCGCTGCAATTAAGACTCACGTTGCAGCATGCACAGGCAGCTCGACCTTGAGCGAAGCAATATAGTCAGGAAGCGGTATGCCTCTGAGCATCAGTACTTTATATATTTATATATTTATTTCTTTATTTTCTTGAGAAAATCTTCAAAAG
This sequence comes from Odontophorus gujanensis, assembly GCA_013399175.1. NCBI lineage: Eukaryota > Metazoa > Chordata > Aves > Galliformes > Odontophoridae > Odontophorus > Odontophorus gujanensis. The sequence continues at coordinate 180,392 of VXAB01002753.1, read as the reverse complement.
AAGGCATTTCTATAGGTGCTATTGAAATCTGGACAACTTTTTCGGACTAGCCGCTTCTGCACAACGCTACCCATGGCTCACCCGAGTGTTGCAAATCCTGCGGGGCTGCCGGGAAGCGATTGCCGCGAGAGGGTGCCGTGCCCGGTCTGCTCCGGGTGCCCGCGGCCGGTAGGGGGTAGTGCAGGGCCGGTGGGACCTGAGCGTCCCGCCTCGTGCTGCAGCAGGCATTGGGGATCTACCCGAAGTGCCGTATTCCCACGAACGGGAATATGACGAGGGCAAAGGACTTGGAAGGCAGTGCGCTCGCAAAGTGACCCGCTAGGAAATGCGGTAACCTTCTGGGGTTGGGCATAGTGAAGAATAGTGTCAACGCTGCTCAAAGTTGTGACAAGCTTTCCACTCGTTTCTGGATGGTCTCAGGGGAGCTGAAGTCATTTCAGAGCTCCACTCCTTCCCTCTGGGTCAACACAGCCCCAATGCTATGTTGTAGAGTGGTGCTATGCAAGGTTGTGACACACTGTGCCGCGCAGAGGGCTCACAGGGAAAATGTCAACTGCAGAAACAGGGTGTCATAGCGGAACTTCTTGGAGAGTTGTAGAAACAGGCTACAAAGTGTCTTTCAAAATAGTGGGTTTCCTCCATGTATGCAAATAAACATCAAGAAAACTTAACAATATCTTCTCTGCTCTACTGGAAGTCAAATGTGCTGACTCTAATGACAGTGTATACTATAGGTACTGGAAATATATACTGCATAGTATGCAAAGTTTTTATGTCTCATGTCAGACATTAAATTTCAGTTTGAAATATGTGTATGTTTATTGTGCTGATTGTAATGAATTCTGAATTTATATAGAATATTTTTAATGGCTGTTTGTTTTGAAAGGCCAATTAGTGAAAATCCGCAGTGTCATGTGTGCAACACATGCTAATGAGTGAGGGTAGGTGTATTTCTCTTTACTAGTCCATGCATGAATTCCTGATGAAAGAGGTCACCATCAAAAAGAGAGACTTTATCTGAGATTTGGGGCTGTTCTCTTTTTCCTTTGATCTGTCTCAGATATGTACATGAAATTCCCTCCTATTTTTTGTCACAAGCCTGTAGGGCTTTTGTTTTGGAAGGAGTAGGACTGAAAACAGAATACGCAATTCTTCCATAGCTGGCTGTAGTCTGAGTGTAGTGTCATGCTGCACTCTGTCTCACCTAATGTAGTAAACACCTACATTTTGAACACACGTGAAACAGTGTGGCTGTGTGAGTGTATTAAGTACTTTATAGAGCTTTGTGTTTTGTATACATTGATAAATTTTGTAAATTAACTTGTGCNGTCAGGAAGCGGTATGCCTCTGAGCATCAGTACTTTATATATTTATATATTTATTTCTTTATTTTCTTGAGAAAATCTTCAAAAGAAGGCATTTCTATAGGTGCTATTGAAATCTGGACAACTTTTTCGGACTAGCCGCTTCTGCACAACGCTACCCATGGCTCACCCGAGTGTTGCAAATCCTGCGGGGCTGCCGGGAAGCGATTGCCGCGAGAGGGTGCCGTGCCCGGTCTGCTCCGGGTGCCCGCGGCCGGTAGGGGGTAGTGCAGGGCCGGTGGGACCTGAGCGTCCCGCCTCGTGCTGCAGCAGGCATTGGGGATCTACCCGAAGTGCCGTATTCCCACGAACGGGAATATGACGAGGGCAAAGGACTTGGAAGGCAGTGCGCTCGCAAAGTGACCCGCTAGGAAATGCGGTAACCTTCTGGGGTTGGGCATAGTGAAGAATAGTGTCAACGCTGCTCAAAGTTGTGACAAGCTTTCCACTCGTTTCTGGATGGTCTCAGGGGAGCTGAAGTCATTTCAGAGCTCCACTCCTTCCCTCTGGGTCAACACAGCCCCAATGCTATGTTGTAGAGTGGTGCTATGCAAGGTTGTGACACACTGTGCCGCGCAGAGGGCTCACAGGGAAAATGTCAACTGCAGAAACAGGGTGTCATAGCGGAACTTCTTGGAGAGTTGTAGAAACAGGCTACAAAGTGTCTTTCAAAATAGTGGGTTTCCTCCATGTATGCAAATAAACATCAAGAAAACTTAACAATATCTTCTCTGCTCTACTGGAAGTCAAATGTGCTGACTCTAATGACAGTGTATACTATAGGTACTGGAAATATATACTGCATAGTATGCAAAGTTTTTATGTCTCATGTCAGACATTAAATTTCAGTTTGAAATATGTGTATGTTTATTGTGCTGATTGTAATGAATTCTGAATTTATATAGAATATTTTTAATGGCTGTTTGTTTTGAAAGGCCAATTAGTGAAAATCCGCAGTGTCATGTGTGCAACACATGCTAATGAGTGAGGGTAGGTGTATTTCTCTTTACTAGTCCATGCATGAATTCCTGATGAAAGAGGTCACCATCAAAAAGAGAGACTTTATCTGAGATTTGGGGCTGTTCTCTTTTTCCTTTGATCTGTCTCAGATATGTACATGAAATTCCCTCCTATTTTTTGTCACAAGCCTGTAGGGCTTTTGTTTTGGAAGGAGTAGGACTGAAAACAGAATACGCAATTCTTCCATAGCTGGCTGTAGTCTGAGTGTAGTGTCATGCTGCACTCTGTCTCACCTAATGTAGTAAACACCTACATTTTGAACACACGTGAAACAGTGTGGCTGTGTGAGTGTATTAAGTACTTTATAGAGCTTTGTGTTTTGTATACATTGATAAATTTTGTAAATTAACTTGTGCGCTTGCATTTGTATTTAATTGCTTGTAATTGTCTGAGTTTGTTTTAGGAAGCAGTATGGAGAAGCCTTTGTGTTTCCTGATGCAGTGTTGATTTGTGACTTTGATTGATAGTGATTAGAAGCTTTATCCTTTGTGTTTGTCCAGTTGTTGTTTGACTTAAAATTCATTTAGTCTAATTCTCTTCTTTTTTTCTTATGCCTTTTTATCAATCACAATTTCTGTATGGTCATGGATAGCAGGAGATAGTATTTTCTGTAATCTGTATGTCTGGTACTTTTTCTGGAGGAAAGTTGCTTTGTAGCTGAGTGTATGATAACAGTGGGATGCTTAGGATGAATAAAACCCATCTTGGAAATCATCTCCTTCTATGTGAAATGCTGGTCCAGTGAGAATTTTTCATTACAGTCCCAAGGTAATATTTTAAATGGGATGTTCAAGTGTATGGAAATTATAACATAACATTCAAAATGCCAAAACATTAAACCCTGTACTCTAAATCTGAATCATCTTGTGAAAATGAGCTGAATTTCTTTATTTGCTTCATGAGAGAATATCTGTAGTCTATTTATAGCTCTACATTTTCTAGTGAAAGAAAACTGCTTGCTTAACTTCTCTGAAACTGAGCACAAACAAGGTTTTGCAACAATAGTCATCCAATGCAATTTACGTAATTCATAAAATATTTCATGAAGAAATTCAAACAGAGGAACCACAAGAGTTTAAACAAGACAATTCAATAGTTTTGTGTTCTTAAATATAACGATGTTGCAAATAATTTCACTGCTTAAATCAAACAGGAGAACTAATACTCAGAAGAAATATGTAGGTTTTTTTATGTTTTAAAGAGGGAGTCTGAGGAACTCGTGCTTGGTGTGATGTGGGAGGACTTTTGATGAGCCTTGGTAGGAGGTCATATTTCTGTTTTAAGTTAGTCATTCCACTATTAAAAGTATAGTACTCTTTAACAATCAGTATATTCTTAACATTGTCTACCTTTTTAATTCATGTCTCTGGGACACAGACATCTTCATAAGAATATCAAGGCATTTGCCTTTTTAATTCCTCCCCTTCTCTACCTGTATCCCTCCAAGAAATCATAGTCTTTTACTAAGGACCTATAAACAATGCTCAGTAAAGACAAATAACCTTTTTATCCACAGCTGAATAATTCAGTCTTTAAACCCTCCTTCATGAAAGGTCATGATGAAATGGATTTAAAATGATGTAATTGCAAATTTTTCTGTGTTCCTATTGTGGAATTTTTTCACAGCCTCCCAGTATGTATAAAAACTAGACGTATTCCAAGAAGCTGTAGAAAATTCTGTGCATGAGATATAGTTGTTCAGTAGACATAGAAAAAAGGCTGAGACAACAGCAGTGCTCTCAGTATACACTTCAGGAAACATTTCCATGCTGTTGATACTAAGTGACTGTACTAACCTGTGCCTGAGCTTTTTGACATTGTTCATTACAGCTGTGCTAAGCTCAAAGCTCTTTAAATGAAAAATACATCAAAATCTGAAGGCTTGGTTAAAAGGAGAAAAAGCATTCTATCTTCCTCTTCTCCATGGTTTGGGGATGAATATTGTTGTGTCTTCCTCTGCCATTGTATTCTCCACATTAAAGAATAGATGTGAAAGGTTTACATGAAGCTTAGCAATACTTTATTTTTCTTCCTGAAGTGGAAGAGGTTAGTGTGTGATACTGCTGTAACATGGGTTGATTCTATAGATCTAAATTTAAGTCTTTGAGAGAATGTATACCTTATGCTAGATGCTCTCAATGATAAATCACTGAAAATATATCCGGGAGACTCAGTCATGCTTTTTTGGTATGTTCCTTAATCTTTGATGATTGATGTTGCTTTCTCAAGTTCCTGAATAGGCTGTGAGCAAAACTATTTTTAAAGTGTTATGGCAAAAATGTCACTAGAGACTTTTCCTATGAAATCTTTTCACCTTGCACAATTCTGTATAAACTTTATAAATCCATGTCCGACCTAGTTGTTTCTGCATCCTCTAAGGATCCAGCATTACAAGGGACAAATATAAGAATTCAGATACCAAAAAAACTGGCACAGTTACACATAACTCTTTTCTCACTCTAATGTGGAGATTTCAGTGACCTCTTAACAGAGAAATCACTTCTGTTTTCCTCTCCAGTGAATGGGAAACATGGAAAGCACCATTCTCTTTAATTTGAAATATTGTACACATAAAGAGCTTACAGAAAACTACTTAATATCTTGCTATATATTTGTCTGCAGCCACAAATTATGCCATTGTAAAGTGAGTATTACTTAACAGTCCAAGAATAAAGACTAACATTTATCTACTAAACCATCAGAACCTTTGCTAATGATAAGATACTGCATTTTAATGCATTCCATGACAAAACCCTTTGTGAAGAAAGATGTGAGCTTGCTATCCACCTGCACTGGGTTTGCTTTTTTCAGTACCTGTTGACTCAGCCACAACTGTGGGAGAAATAAAATGTGAGGCTTTCTTCTCTGTTAGCTGTGTTACTGCAGCCATACAAGGCCAGATTAGCTCTATTACTTCATCATACAGGGGCAGATTTACGGGCACACTGAGGAAGTCAAAGAAAGCTTATGGTGCTCTACAATTTTGTTAAAAAATATTGCTCTGTCCATACCTCCCTTCTTATACCTCTAGACAGTAGAGAAAGGAGGATTGCATGATTTAACTCCCAGAAATTTCTCTGCTCGAAAAGTGCTATACAGGGACAGAGTACCTTTCTTCAATTTTAAATTAGTAGTGCTTTGTGAAATCAATCTAGTTACATCAGCAGCAGTATAGCAGCGATACATCTCAAAATCACTGCCACAAGCAGTAAAATGCCTCAGGCATGAAAACCTGACCTTTAGCCATACTTCACTGTTTTATCAGCCCTCTTCTGTTCATCTGGACAGCATAGTCTGGAATTTATACGTTCTACCTTCCTGCTCCTACAACTCTACAACAGACAAATTAGAATGTTAGTGAACAGAGCTAAACTGAAAAAACTTCTTTCTCTGCTTATAAGAAGATAACTTTGTACACTGAATAAAAAGCATACCAATTAAAGCCACAAATGATTTTGAATGTGTGCATTCTAAATGCATTGCTTGTTATAATGTGACCCTGTGTAGAAGAATTTATATTTACGACATCATGGAAGCTGCATACGGATTATTAGACTTTATCATCTGTATCAGTGTGGAAAGTTTGGGTCATGGAACCACATCTCACTTTTTTTTTTTTTTAACTTTTTAAATTTTCTCTTTGTGATATTCCGCTTCTCAGTTATGTAGGCCCTTTCCTACTCAAAATTGTTTTTAAGGCATTTTGAGTTGTTTTCAAGAAGGGAAAAATCCACACACTTTGTATTTAACACAAGCAATGCAATCACCCCAGTTCAGTAGATACATAGCACAACTCTTTTAAAATCAACGTAGATTGTAATTCATGAAAACTTCTATGGAAATTCAATTATCTGAATAATTAGTACAATTATTAGTACTTGGAGCTAAGAAAAAAAATACCACAAACCACTGAAATTACAAGTAACATTTTCTCCATCTGAGGTTATTCAGTAAAACAAAATATATTCTCTCTAGTAAAAGCTAGTCCACATTTACAAAGCACTCAGTTTAAGACAAGTAAATTAGCTGCTTTATAGGAGGTTTTCATGTTTGCTCAACTTAGAAATGCATTTAACAAATCACTAATATACATAAACCAATAAAAACTAAAAAGTATAAATCTTTTTTTTTCGCCATGTGTCTGATCATAGATCACCAGGTAAGACAAAAGTTGAAAAGCAATTTAAATTTTCAGGAGTTATTTATCTACAGTGAAGAAGGAAGAATGAAGCCTCCGATCTGGGCTTCACTTTGCATTCATTTTAAAGTCTTATATTTAAAATGACGTTGGATTTGAACTCAGAAAATTACCTAACCACTGCACATGCACTGTGTCCTGGGAAGGGTTCTGGCTGAGTGCCCTCTCTTCACTCTCTTTACTGATTGCACTTCTTGTTACTCTGGCATAAATGTGGTTTGACAGTAAGTAGCTTTGGAAGGAATCAAGCCATTAACAGCCTCATTATGAGAACTTGAAATCCAATGTTTTCCAGGATTGGTTATCATTTCCCTTAGGAGCTGCTACAAGTGAGGTACCTCTGCCATACCCAGGGCACCAACAGAGACTCCATTCTGGAAAACAGCCTTCAAAAACCTTTTTCCTCCATCAGACATCAGCAGTCTCCGGATGCCTCAGTTTTCCCTAATAATGTTACTTAGGCACATTGATTGCATCCTACTAATGACTAACATTTGCTTATTCCATCTGAATGGAGAAGAGCATCTTATGATTTCTCCTGCTTAGAAGCATTGAGATTCACCTTCCAGATATGTTGATTTCTCTAGAAGACTCTAATCCAAAGATGGTGCTCAAATTATGAATTCTTTGCAAGCATGAGTTCAGCACTCAATAGGAAATGGATGGCTTTCACTTGACAAATGGCCAAGCAAGATAAAATCCCTAGGTCTTGCTTTTATTGGGAGTTTTTACTATTAATTTAAGCTAATTTTGTTTCTTAATGATTAAAGATGATGGTACCATAATTTGTTGTCTATTTTGAAGAAGAGCCAGTTTTCTGCACTCAAAGTGATTGCTTGGACATCAGTAGAGCATTTAAGAATGTGAATCTCAGTCTAATAGAGAGACTCCTGTCAAAGTTATAAAGATCAAGGAAATATGTGAAGTTTCTGTGTGAATTCTTTTTCATTTGTGGTTGTTTGTCTTGGCTAATTCAGAAGTCTTTTTACTGAGCAGGCTGGGTGTTTTAAATGCCTTTCACTTGGTAATATATGTATGAAGAAAGAAGTTGAATGATCTATGCCTTAATAAATAGTACAGTGCATTTCTGAATGCATTACAAAGAGACTGGAAGTTTTTTCAAGAAGACTACTTGTCCTTAAAGCTGGAATTCATGCCATATTTTATTTTATTAAGCAGTTTGAAAATTAGCTATGAATAATTACAGACTAGGAGCCTGTCACTATAAAAATGAAATCCTCCAAAATGAAAAACATCCTGATCACCTATGAAGTTAGAAGAGTGCAGGGGGAAAAAAAAGCATAATTTGGGACTAAGATCCATCTGTGCTTTGTTTTGTTTGAGTCATCACCAACAGATGGCAAGTACTCTGTAGAAATAACTCAGCTGAATTACTCCAGTTTGTGGGGTACCTAAGGCACCACCCTTAGTTCTAACATTATGCTATATAAAAATTCCGTTTTCTTTTGACGTTCAGGCAGCAACCAGCAGGGAGGTTGGTGCATTATTATGCTCTCAGATACATAATGTTATGTAAATATTTGTAATAAATATCTTCCCTTTTATTTCTTCTGAAACAATGTGTTTCATTCCTAGCACAAGACTGCTGAGCTCTGTCAAACTTCATAGGCTGTGGTTGCAAAAATATCCAGCAACAAGCTGGTATCGACTGTCACTTTCTGTAGGGCTCTGAAGTTGATGTTACTATTTCAGATAGATTCTTGTTCTGATATATATGCTAGCTGCTCAATGACTTTGCAGTTGAACAGACATGGTATGAATGCAAAAGCTCTCTATCATGTAGACTCATGTTCCCAGTTAATCTTCATACAGGGAAAATTATTATCCCATTTCATCAATTTTTTATTAGATTTTCCTGAAAAAAAAAAAAAAAATTGGCAAAAGAATATCATACTTCAGAGGCTAAGAACAAGTTAGTTAGCATGTGCTGTTTCCCCAATACTGGCATTGTCTCATTTCTGTAAGTAGATCTTGCTTTCAGAGTAGCTAGATACTATCTTTAGAATTGATCTCATACCTTCCTTCATATGCCTCCCTCAACTCGTTATGAGATGCAAGTGAGTATGTGATTGGAAAATGATGTATTTGCCCAGAACAGACCTCTACCTAGTTAAGCTCCCTATTTCATTCAGCATTAATTTAGATGAGGTAGATAATATTCAGTGTTCATGTAAATATGCCATCTACTCAGTCTACCGAGACCACTTGCGCTATTGCTTAATGAAATTATGGCTATGTGAGTAATGTCTCCGTTTCTCATCATAAAATCTCCATCATATTGCTGACAGTCATAAAACAGAAGACATCCTTTGCCAAGGTGCTGTCTGTCCTATTGAACTTGGACTTTTCTAAGAGTTGATCAATGAAGGAATGCATCTAGTAGGCAGCAAACTGCTGCATGATAAGCAGAGCGAAGACAGAGTGTCTTGGAGAACTGCACTGAAGCCTAGCACCTGCTTTGTCAAGAATTATAGATTATATTGGGTAAAATCCATTTCTGTTTTGAGCATATGCTGCTGTGTCAGACTACAGAGCTATTATTTTGTAACAGACATGCATAGCTTGCCAATGCGGTTTTAGAATAGCCAAATGGAATGTGAAGATTTCAAGTGGGAAGGGAAGGCTGAATCAAAATGGTTGTACAGCTGTCTGTACTATTGTTCATGCAATTTGCATCACTGGGATATCTTGATTGTTCACAGATTTAGTGCTGTGTTTTGTAGTTTTTTTAATCCAAGTGTTTCATGCTAATATTACCACTCAGTACAAAATGTGTGTGGTACGTGCAATACATAAATACACATGAAAAAGTATTGGATGAAATTTATTTCTCTTAAGCACTGGAGAACTTAAATGATTACTCAGAGCATTTGTAGAAAATGTGTTTGTGGGCATTTGCTTAGGTGTAGGAGGTGATGAGAAAAAGAGAAAAATTAGAGAACCTATGACAGCAACTGTGGCTGTTTTGTCAATCTGAGTTGGGTTGTCGTAAAACATACTGCCTTGCTCTCATTACATACTAATTTGGTATCACATACCAATTTAGTATGCAATATGCTCTATTGTTTTCTGATTTAAGTGTAGGACTAAGACCTGCACTGGGTGCAGATTTACCCTAAATCTATGGTTAGGAGTCATTCCCTGTTGTTTTCACTGGATATTATCTAAGGGTAAACTTGTCCTCTTCTGTTAAACAAGTATACAGTTCTACTCCTTACCATGTCATGTTTGATACGCTCCTTTTTTTTTTTTTAAAAAAAAAGGCTAGTGGTAGTAGTAGAAGCAAGCAATTACAGTTATCAACCTAGTACACATCTGTGGAAAAGATAGCCAAAGTCAGCTCTTAAAAATAAGAAAATAAATGAACTACATTTGTCTTATGATGATGTTGTGTGTGTTCTTTAAAGTCAAAGTCTACATAAATTGTGGTTTTAATGACGGTATTATCACATCTGTCATGATGTTTGGGCAGCAGAGAATTCATTTACATTGTAAACTATAGATATTTCAATAATTTATCAAAATGCAAAAACATTATATAACTTTAAATACAGACAGCTCCTGCATCTTCACATGATTCCCTCCAGATAAAGTCAGTGGTATGAAGAAGGGAACAGAAGAGAATGGCAGGATTTAAGACTAGAAGATGGCAGTAGAACAACGTTCGGTAAAGGAAAGTGCTTTCCATGTCTTACCCAAATCAGTACAATACAGTTCTGTGCTTTCTGTCACTCTTAGCTGACCTGCCAGAAAGTTGCACAGATTAACTTCTCCAGCAGTGATGAGTTGCCAGAAATTTAGTTTTTGGGAACACATGCCCTTCTAAACCAAGATCCAAGTTCAAGTGCAGCTGAATCAGGTAGTAAGTTTTGCTGGAGGGCTGGCAATGGGCAAATTTAGATGCTCAAATTGCATCATCACTCACTAAGCAGAACAGAGGAACCACAATGTTAATTGCCTCTTCTGCATATGATATTTTTCAGAGTGTGTGTAAGCTGTGAATTACCACTCTTCAAATTATTCCAGAATTTGGCATGATCATGGCATAGGGGCGGATGGTTCATACTTTGTACTCCTTTAAAAATGTATTACCAACTTCCTGAAGAAGATTAAGATGAAGATTTTGTTTCTTCCTTCCTTTTTTTTTTTTTCACCCATTATTATTATTGTTAATTTTTGATATCAGGTTTAAATAAAGGTATAAATTTGCCTGCTTTTTTATGTCAAATTAAAAAAAAAAGGTGGAATTTTCTCTCTTAAAAGAATGTTTTTCTATATTAGGAACTTAAATACCTATTTCTAGCCCAGTTTCCATTACTTTGCAATGATTTGAAATTCACTATATTTTTATATCAATAATACTGAAATAATTGTCCTTTGAGAAAGACTTTACATGCAACAGATTTAAATGTAATCTTAGAGCACAAAAATGAAGAAAGAGAACTTCTTCACATTTAAAAGTGAAAATTTTATTCTGCACGCAGCAATTACTTCTGCTGTCAGCAGAAATAAAGTTTACTGCTGTAGGAAACTTGTAAAAAGACAGATGTGTTTCTGTAAAATGCCTTGTCAGCTGGAAGCCAACAGGACCACACCTTTAGAGAACCATGAGTCTCCCTACTGTAGCACAGGTAAGGTTTGTATCCTAAAGCACCTGCTCAGATTTAGTTACAAAAATGTGATTTGAATGAAGAAAAGGAAATGGTTTACTCCTATGTGGCAAATAAATTCTGCTTCTTGACTTTCTGAGCTGAGGTCTTCAGCCAGAGTATGTGGGAGATGGCTACCAGTAACTTAGATAAGACCGTATCCAAAAGTCAAATTGGGGTTAACATGAATGTCTCTGTGATCATTATTATATTTCATTAAAATTAATCCTGATCTTATTGGCGCAAGTTTGTATTGTATCATGATTAAGTGGAATGAAAGACATGATTCCCGTTTTTTATTAAAAAAATACCTTGTGTGAACCTTCTGGGAGGAGACAGGAGGAGCTATTACCTGAACTGCTCAAATTATTATATTTTAATCAAGAACCAATTAAAACAGCTTTTTCCCCAGGAAAAAAAAAAAAAAGTGTATATATATATATATAATTAGTTAATATTGTAATGCCTCCCTCATGCACAGTCAGGATCATTCTGGTGAGTCATTTGCTTTGTTGGTACCTTCTGAAAAAAGCAAACAAACAAATGAAAATCTCCAAACTGTATATTTTCACAGGCCGGGACTAAGAATGAGATGGCAGTGCTGTTTACCAGGATAAATCAGGAACTACTAATAGAATTTCAATATCAAAGGTTAATAATATCATCATTTCTAGCTCTTGAAAGAGACCTGACTGCCTAAAGGCAACTTAATTTTAAACACTGAGATGAGTCAATCAGTATATACCTAAAAATATTCATTAAGGGATGCAGTTTGCATACATTACAGCTTTGGTTTTTCTTTCTAACCTGTGAGATCATAAATTCTTTTGTTCCCTTATTCAAGAATCCAAGAATGCTGGCACGCATACTTCCCCATATGCTCACTGGGTGGCTGGTCACTGAGTAGAGAAAAATTGTTTCTAGGGGAAGGGCAGGGCACAGACAAATAGTATTTCACTCAACATTCTGCTCTTCCCATGCTGGTGTTAAAACATCTCCCTCACTAGGAAATTTGTACAGTGATGGGGGATGCTGATGACCTGAAAATGGAAACGTGAACTCAGCCAATGTACATTGACAATGGCTAGGTTAGAATGTGGGCCCATTTCCTCATTTGTATGTTTTACATTATTGGAAGTGATAGTCTGTAATATTTAGAGTGGTTAAGGGCAAAATGGAAAGGAAAATACAGTGATGTCAGTAATGCCTTCTCAGTACTCTTGGGAGTAGTATACTGGATCATGGATAAATAGATATTTCTGACCAGGTGCCAATAGTTTTGGCAAGGCTATGTGAAAGATTGTATCTATGCAATTTAACTTCTTTTAAAATATATATTTTTAGAAAATAACAATCACAAGCTCCAAGTGTACTTTGTGTTTGGAACCCAATGTCAGTGATGCAGACAGAAATCTGCTTTCACTTGGCATGTTTACACTTTTTCCTCAGAATGTGCTATGATCAGGTTTTCTACGTGAATAAATATCCACATATTCTCGTAGAGAAGATATTTCTGTTGATAGTCATAGGGGTAAATTAAAAAAGGCATCTTAGTCATCTGCTTTAATTGTCAGCCTCAGAAAGAAAACAGCTCTGTACATTTTGAGTCATATGAAAGAATAACATTTATGGACAATTATATAGTTACCCATTGACTCCTGGAAAACAGTACAGCAATCCCAGTTTTAGGTGTTGTATGGGAACTGCTGAATCATGGCCTGAACCACTGATGGATCACCTGAGGTGACCACTGAGTCAGCCACAGGAGCACAGGTGAAGGCAATTCATCCGTGTGACTGGAAGGGGTGGAGTGTGGCTCCACCTCTCCCAGACCCCATTTAAGGGCTGACCACCACTAGGGAAGGGTCTCTTGTTGGAGATTCCCCCCACCCCCCCACATAAGGTTCCAGGGAAGTCTCATCCTTCAGTGATGGGTGAGCCCTTCCTAATTTACTGGTTGAATTTATACCATCTGGATAAGCTGTTCAAAAATATACTGTCTACCTTTATTTTGTTGTGTGGGTACTATTCTTTCAGGATATTCACCCTACAGGTGTGATGTACAAAATAATGAATTCAGGAATGCTGTAGCTTAATTGAACAGCCATTTTTAAAACTTATCTCTAGTTAAGCCCAGTAATGAACTGTAGCAAAATATCAGTGAGGAAAAATGGTAACAATGTACTTTATCCATTTTATCAGTCCCAAGGCTTCTTGCTGTTCTTCTACATGTTGGTTGTACCTCTCCCAGAAAGGCTAGAATGGAAGAAGCAGACCTATGTGCAGTGGCCATCAGATGGCTCTTATCTCCAATGTAAATGTGGCTGTGGTAGAGTGTTGCACCTTAGAGGTCATCTTATCTTCTATGGCTATATGAGTCAATGGCTGCCTTTCTCATTTTCCAACCAGGTCCCTGCCCCACTGAGGCTTCTTTGTCACATAAATTGACATGAAAGTTAATACACTGCAACACATTTTTAGGAGAATTAACATTTACTTCTGGGAAGGACTTTTGGTTCCAACCCTTTCTATAGAAAAGAAGACCTGTGCGCAACCTCTGCTTTACCTGTGTGATTAGAAAGGAAGGTCATGTGCTATTTTATAAATACAAAAGCAGAAAAAGACTCCTCCAAAAGCTTATAGCTGATATGGAGAGAGAGAACTGAACATAGTAAGCATACTACAAGATCTTTGATTCTGTTTACTTTTATTTTCCATTTCTCCTTTTGACCTTACTTTTTTTTTAGTTAGTGTTGTGGCCTTTTCTGAAAAACACTTGTCTCTAAGAAAAAGATTTCTGCTGATGTTTGCTCCTATCTTGTACTCTATTAGTTGAACCAAAGCCACTTAGGCCAACTGTCTCTTTGAATCTTGCTCTTAGTGTAATTCTTCAACCCTTTTATAAATAGTATGTGTTAAAAGCTGTATATAGGTACATATAGAGCCATATGTTTGTACAGATTCTATGGGCCTGTATAGATCTTATTTTTTCTTATTTTTAGAATTTTTATACTGCTTTTTGACAACATTGCTTTAAAAAGTATGTTATTGTAGAATTAATCTCTGTTGGTTTATGCTTCATTTTATAAGAACACATCAGAGAAATTTTATTTATTTCAGTAAAACGTGTAAAATGGTGCTGAGGTTTTTAGACATGAAAGTATAAGCTCAAAATTGTGAAAGGATTGCAACAGAAGAAATCTTCACATAGAAGGTGGTAAAGCTTTCTGGCCATGGGTAGGGTGGTAGCTAACAGATTTGTGCTCTCTGAGCTTGCTGCTGTCACTGTTTTTTGTACTACACAATCTTATTAACCACAGCAGAAATTCAATCAACATGTCGAAGAAAGGCAGTATGTGGGTCTAATTGCTGCAGCAGTTGTTTGTACTTGATGGACGTTTTGTAGTTGAGAGTGTAACAACAAAGACAGTAGGTGTCAAAATGTGAAGTTTTCCATGATAAATGGCAAGGACACCTTGGTATTCCATAATTGCTGTAGCAATTAGTCACTGTGAGGATCTTTTGATTGACTATTTTTCCTGAAGAGGCAGAGGGCACAGCTTCACATCCACCCTTATGAAGGTAATGGAAAATTGGTATATAAGGACTCCAGTTCCCAATGACCTTGCTAAGAATGCTTGACCACCTTCGCTTGCTGCAGTCTTCAGCTCAGAAGACCAAGCACAATCTTACACTTTACAGTTCATCAGTACTTGTAGGAAGTGAAAGCATGTTGAGGCTAGTCATAAGAAGAAGGGGCAGTGCTATAGATTTTGCAGCTGTCATCAAAAATGTTCTTCCTTCGTTTGCACGGAGCAACTTGCAATCTGTACTGCACAGAATAGAGATTTTATCCCTTGCCAGTTTCAAGCAAGGAAAAGAAGTGCTCTGCTTCAGCAAATGAATCCATCCATGCTTGTGATACACACACTAGCTATGTGTGAGAGTTATACCAGCAATTACTGTTTAGGAATGCTCTGCATACAGATGCCACCGGGAAACACAATAGGAATCCTTCTGCAAGTATAATAATTGTATTTTGGCCGTATTGGAACTGAACAATCTAGCTAGCTGTAACTCTTTATTCACATGTAAAATGATCATTTATGCATTGTGATGTACTCTTGTTGGCATAATTGTGCTGCAGTATCATGCGAAAGTTTTTGTACAGTTCTGTAATAGCCATACTGTTGTATGACAGCAGCATAATTAGTTACCTGTATAAGTATTTCTAATAACGTGCAAATTCACCTTTTATTCTATGCTAATGTATCACATGGTTTTCATCTTCCACATATTTGAATAGAAATTAACTGTACTTGAAATAATTCCCAAACCCAGTCAGCTCTTCCTGCAAAGCCACACATTCTCAGCAGAGAGAGCTGGATAATTTAATGTGGGTATAAAGTGTAAGGGAATCTTGCTGTTCCAAGGCCTACATCTGGATAAGGCTTCTGGTGGCTTAGAGGAGAACCATAACATGGGAAAGCTTCTCGTTCAGGGTCCTTTTATTTGGTGAGGGATGGGTAAGGTAGTCTGAGGCAGTCCTCAGGAATCTCTGATTGTGACCATCCATCATACTTTTAGTGGTCCTTCACCAAAGGTTCTTAAAACAATGTCAGCGTAAAATCCACAGGAGGTAACTGAATAAAAATGAAGATACATATAATCAGTGCCACTCCTCCTTTGCTGTTAAAGAAAGGATCCATAAATAATTGTGTTGTGAATTTGTGGTTTTGATGCCGGTATTCCACATCAGAACATCATGCTGAGTGTTAAAGAGTTAATGGTGTGTTGGGGAGTGGCAGAGGGGTGGTGCCCCGGACCGGACACTGTCCTGTCTCCTGGGGTGCGGGTTTTCTTGTCTGCCATGGGGATGCAGCACGTGTGCTTCCCTCGGAGTTTTTCTAACCCTGTACTCTTCTCCTTTCCCCTCTCCCCGGCGATGCAGTTTTTTTTTCCTCTCTTTTTCTTTTTCCTTTTGTCCCTGTCATGAATAACACCGTGACAAGTTGCCATGTCTTAGTGTGATGTTCCTGAGCACCCTCCTCCAGTGACCCATTACTGGTCTGATCCATTATGACTGTTTTTGTGTTCTTAAATAACAGAACAATTTTGCTTCTAATGCCTGCATTAACTCAAGTAGCTTGAAACAGAAGCATCTTGAAAAATACCCTCCGGTGAAAATCTGAATGAGCCTGTTTATTTTAACAATCAAACAAAAAAGACTTGACTTTATAGAATGAAGAACTTCAGCACATTAAAAGAGAAAGGAGTAGTAATATCTGCCCAGAGTGTGGACCTAAACATATCCCTATCAGGCACACAAATTTATAAAAGGGAGCGCAATTAGCAGCTGGAGTAGACTCAATAATTCATCTCTTTCCTTATCATTCCCTCGATGTTTACAGGTTGAGACTCAGTTCCTTTCAAGAAGATGTGCCTAAGGCAGTCATAAATTATGCTGTAGTCTCATTTATGTTACAAGCTTAATATGGGTAAATGAAGAATACAGGTGAAATAAACACATGACACTGAAAGTAATATGATAGTTCTGTAAGACATTAAATATCTGGAATAATGGAATGGTCTGGAAGTCTCTGATTTAAGCACTGACAAAGTAAAGCAAGTAATTGCCATTATCACATTTTCAAATGAGCAGTGGAAGGTAATTTTCTCACTTTTTATTTGGGCTGATGTTTTTTTTAAAAGATATATAGCCTTTCAAAAAGTAGTTTAGCCATTTCTAGATCACCTGAATAAATATGGTATAGCACCTTTCCCACGTTTGTGCGTAGTATACAAACACAATTTGAAATTGGTTGCATTCATTGTGAATTCTTATTTCTTACTGACTTTTTCAAAGGTATTTAATAACTCAAAGAGTTCAAACCCTCTGCCAAAAAGTCAAAGTATTATTCATTTGAAAAATCAATCCCCTGGCCTACAAGAACTTGATAGAAAGTATTTACAAATGCTTTGTGGGTCACTGAATGCTAATGGGTCAATGTTATATGCATTTCTGTGTCAAACACCATCCCGTCAGACTGCCCCTCTGATGCCACCTGTCACACAGCAACAAAGTATAACAATATTGGTGGAAACATTCAACCCCTACTTCCATACCACCACCATCTGCCTCTAGACACTGTGGGCCAAATTAAGTAATAGGAAGCAATACTTTTGGAACAGCACTTGCAATTGCATTTTAGGCAGAAATTCAGAGTACTTCATTTTCTGTCAGAAAATAAAATTTAGGAGTTATTATGTATTCTCCAATTAAAAATATCATATATCGCAGTGAATAACTTAAAAGTGCACACTGAGTCATTATCATACATTGTATGGTAGGATACAATGGAAATTGTGAAATATAGAATATATAGTATATAAAATAAACTATCTACTTTCAAAAATTTTGTTCTCTTTCTCAATTGTATTAATAATGTGGCACAAGAAAGATAATTGTCTGTCCTTAATCATTACTGCTTAAATTTCTGTGTTTGTTCTCCAAAACCCTGAAATGAAGAACTCTTCATGTTAATAAACACACAGCCCATTTTTAGTTTCTTAGTACACTGGCACAGCACAAAAAAGTAGGACAAAACATTTGGAAATCCAAATTTGAGTCCTAGAACTGCTTCAGTGGCACCTGAGTTATAATGTTTCCTGTGTAGGTCTCTAGATTCTGTAGCACCTTGTGGTTTACTAGGTTTAAAACGAAATGCTAAATGTTTTCAAATCTTTTCATGTTATGAAATAGCATTATTTGTATTATTATAAATATATCTGCTCAATTCATTTCTGCTCAATTCATTTTTCTTCCTATTGCTGTTGTGATGTGAGTGATATTTTCTACAGTGTGCTATTTCTACACTGTTTATAATGGAACCAAATTTATAAAGATGTTTATGTAGCTGAATTCTAATTTTGATTCTGTCTAGCTGAAGCCAGTGCAAGCTTCAAACTAATTCTTACAGACTAATTGTTTGATTCATGCTAAGGCATAGTGTTGAACAAATGTAGCATAAAATGTAAGGATTATGTAGACAAAGCTCAGAGGTAAATTCGGTGTTCCACTCTGCTGACAACACTTGCTTATTTGTCATAACACTCTGAGCTGTTACACTTCAATAATTCTCTTTTACTCCTGAAACTACATCTGAAGTATTATACAGAATTTCCGTGTTTTCTATCAAACACAATACAGTACTTAGGTTGCCCTTTTTATTTGCAGAGTGCTGTATTCCAAAAAAGTAATAAGGTACAGAGAGAAGATTGCCTGAAACTTATGATACAGTTATCGCTTGTAAGTGCTTTGGTTTTTCTCAGCTTGAGGGTTTCCTAATTCGCATATTAATTGGTGTATGCTTATCATCACTTTGTCAATAGGAATCCAGTCACTACATTAAGGCACGATATTAGGAAGATTATCTTGTCATATTTTCTGTTACCATAGTGCACTTTTCCTATCAAAAACAAATAAAAAGGAAGCTGATTCAATATTGGAAAGCAAATGCCAGTTATAAAAATTATATATATAGATGTGTAGAATTGTAAAATTTTTTATAGCTTGCATGCTAATAAAATTACATAATAAACTGGTGTACACATCTCTTAAATCCACTACTAAATACAGCTTTGCCTTCAGAGAAAACTAGATTAAGTCATTTGGTGTTGTCTAACAATAGGTCACAAACAGCAATTGTTTCTTTGATAGTAAAACAGCTTAATCCGTTAATCCTTATGCAAAATATAAATGTTTATATTAGACAATTAGAACAAGGATATTTGGGGGGGGCTCTTGTTCTCTTTTTCTCTCAGTATACGTCTGATTTATTATTCAGTAATATTTTATCTTTCCTGTATTTCTTTCTGCACTGTAACTGTTGCTTTAAAAAGTATGTTCTAGAAGGTACTAGGGAAAAACTGATAAGCAAGTTTTTACTCCTTTTAGATCAGAATTTGTCCAGTTTGGATTCTTCTAAAGAAGTAGCTAAGAGTTATTCCTTGAAAGTTTAGTATTATCCTTTTTGACTAGGAGCCAAAATATGTTAGTTGTAACTTTATCTGTATTATGTGCCCCAAAACACAGAACTGTGATAGAAACCAATACCTCTGTGTAGAAAAGTGAAAAATTTATACATGATTCTTAGTAATCTGAAGGAAGCCAAGGCCAGTCATCTTATAAGTGTTAGATGATGTACTCTTTTATTTTTATTTAAAGTGAGAATTGAATGGGGCGTATCTGCAAGCACTTTAGAGGAGAGGTTTAAGATTCAAAACAATGTTGTTAATTGATGATTTGGTCTGAAAAACAAGATGTGGTTCAGGCAGGACAGATAAAAATTACTGCGTTTCAGTAGGAATAATCAGCCCAGCAATGAAAGTAACTGGCTGGCTAGGCAAAAGTTGCATAAAAAACATAAGGATGTTTTATTAAAGGGAAGACAAGTGTTGACAGTTTCACATTGCAGTAGGAAAAAAAAAAAGAAAAGAAAAAAAACCCAAGCATCTGGTATCCTTGTTTGGGTTATCATGATTCAGACAGAATACTGACCAGCTGTAGAGGCTGTGAAGATAAACATGAAGAACATTCAGGTGTCTAGAAAACATGAGCTGATAAGGAGGGAATCAGCTGGTTTCCTTTAGCCAATTATAGAAAATAATGAGCTGACATTGCAACAAGGGATTGGTAGGCATTAGGAAGAGGACAGGAATCCTATCTCCCATTTTTAGATGGAAGATAGAATTTTCTGCAGAGAAGTTTTTCAAATTATTCATGTCTGGATTTTTTTTTTTTTATGAATGGAATACAAAAAGGCTTGAGAGAACGCTTTTTAGTGAAGCTGGTATTGACATAGGAGGAAGAAATAGGTGAAGTTAGTTTGATTTTCTTCCAGATCTTTTATGTAGGATTAGTAAACACTAGTATTCCAATATAGAATTACCTAAAAGAAAGAGATTTTAAAAGGAAGAAAACAAACACCACTAGCTCAAAATACTTACCTTTTTTAATCATTTAAAATTTGTAATAGATTGAGACTCTCTTTGAGTATCTTCGCTTTATATAGTAATTAGTTTAGCTGCTACACTGCCAGTTAAAACAACATCAAATGTCACAAGATTTTCCTACATAGCCTCTTGTGGATCCACAGCATGGATCTACCAAGATAGTGAGATCTATAAAATCATTGCTTTATCTTCCCTTACATCAGCCCTTAAAACTTGCTGTGGCATTGAGGCTTGACCAGTGTTCAGTGAGTTGCACTATTAAAAAGTTGTAATGGAAACTATTGTTTTGTGATTTCGATGGGGAGAATCTCTTTTTTTTTTTTTTCCTTCCATTCCACTTTGCTCATTTATTACTTGCAACACAAGAATATATTCTTAGATGTATGAGGAACCTGAGAAATTTCTCTAAATACTGTCTCTCTGGCCAAATGCCAACATTTCAGCAGGTATGCTCGCTGCTTTATATCAGTATTGCAATAAAATCCAAATTTCAGTTCACTTGAGTTTATTTCTCAGCTGATTTATGTTACTAGTCAAAATGCACTGAAAGCAGAAAATACAGATGAAAAGAAAAAGCAGAGACCAAATTGAAAACGAACATAGAAAAACTTTTCTAATCCTGCAGTTTCCTTTGGAGTGTTATTACTTCAACATTTTATTCCTCCAACCTTCTTTGTTTTTTGCCACTTTAGGAGGAGGTCTGTTTCTCTGGCAATTCTTGAGAAATTACGTTTTTAGATACTCTACTGCAGTGCATGCAAATGGCATTTAGATATAAGATTGCTTATCATTTACAATTGTGAATATTGTGAAGAAATGAAGTAAAGGGTATTTCCATTCTTATCTTCTCTGATGCCAGTGCTGATATCTAAAACAACCCTTACCAATTCTTTATTTTATTCTGTTCTCTTAAGGTCACAATAGCTCTTCTATCCCAGTGCTCTGCTCCTACAGCTCTGAAACCAAAATTGCCATCCAATACCATACCTGTGATTCATCACATATCCAGCTCACATTTTCCCTATTTTCTAAATTCTCTCTGTCCCAGTGTGCTCAGGCAGGACATAGAACTAAGTCCCTGTGCAAGTAACTTGCTCCTGTACACATCAGCACCTCCCATGTTTGCTTTTCTCTTCACATATTTTGTCTCAGGAGCAACTTCTTCCACACAGATGTGCTAAAACCCTAGACAGAGAAACTTTACAGTGCCAGTAAGTCTATGTAAAATGTGAGCTGTAGAAGAATATTTCTAAAAAAAATGTGTAGAAGATTAAGGGAAAAAATAGTGTCACAATTCGCTGATGCAGAGTAGGACTTTAGTGTTATATCACACTTCCCTGCTGTCTTGAATAAGAAGCCAAAAATGTTTTTCTTCTTGTGCTAGTGGGAGTATGCTATCAAAGACAGAAAGGGAGAAGAACATTTTATAACACAATTCTTCTTTTATGGAAGTCATGAATTACAGTACTCCACAGGACTGAATTTCTCATTTATGGCCTCTGTTCCCCACAGATGGATGAAAAGTGGATAATTGTAAATGAGGAAGTCAGAAGACCTGATGCTGTAAGTACC
Source organism: Odontophorus gujanensis (assembly GCA_013399175.1). Classification (NCBI taxonomy): domain Eukaryota; kingdom Metazoa; phylum Chordata; class Aves; order Galliformes; family Odontophoridae; genus Odontophorus; species Odontophorus gujanensis. Next base: position 158,553 of record VXAB01002753.1, on the reverse strand, counting down.
ATTCCTGTGAGTCACGAGTTTGGAGCAGATTTCTTTATGGCAGCTTGGTATCTCTTGCTCTTTCCATGAGGTTATTCATTCCATTTCAGTAACGGGCAGCATATCCAGTCAGTCTCCTTCCATATGTATTCTTCCTCAGTGCAGAAGATGATGTTGGCATATGGCTACTCTTTGACTTTGGAGATAATTTTAACTAGTGATCATTAGTAGACTTTGTTTTTAGACATAAAAAATTGTGAGAGACTGGAGAATGTCTCTGATATAACACCAAACTTGACTTAGCCATGAAATTATTTCTTTAAATGGCAACCAATCAACAGACCCGTTATTATGCCCTTGCTGGCTACTGGGGCATAATTTGGCAGGTGGTTGATCACCTGCTAGAAACTGATTTTTTTCCTCCTCTTGACAGATTAGTGTATTATTTTTCACAGTCAGGCATATTAAATTAGATTTCAGTAATGTGTATCCAAGTTCAAAAAGTAGCCAGTTTCTAGCCCAAGAGAAACATTTTCCTCTTCTATTAGAGGAATGACTGCTCTTTGGTTTTCAGTCTCCTTAAATGTTTTGGGTCGTCTATAGTGTTATAATTGTCTGACTCTAAAATATGACTCTGGGTTCTGGATCCAAGCCTGCAGATTTCTTGAGTTTGTTGGAGGTATTATTACTGGCTCCATAACAGTAATCAATTGAACTTTCTACCTAAAGGTATAGAAAAAGCCTTTCTTTCATACTGTTCTTTTATTTATTTATTTAACATTGACATGTAATTTGTTAACCCCCAAAAAATAACAGTGATAAAGATCAATTCACAAATGGCACACTTTGTTGTTACTCATGCTATTTTCTGTTTTGCGCAGTTCTCTGGTTCTTAGACTCAAGGCAAGAGAGAAAAGCGAGCAGAAGACCCACAGTTTTGCAACTCTTTTTCTCTGTATAAGAATATGTGCAATTTTTTGCTAATACAGGTTTTGACTGACGTTCACTGTTGGCTTACTGAAATATTTGGATTGTCAGAATCTCCACACAGACAGGCAGCTTCAGGGCAGGCACTCTTGAGCAACAACGAACAGTTTGACTTTCGTGTCAAACAGTTCATTGACTGCATAACTCAAGAAAGCCAGTGGAATAAATGGCTGAATAGCCATGAAGTCAAAAGTTCATAGAAGTGTAAAACTTTTTACAACAAATGTGCAGTGAAATGGCAAAATTGAATTCTAGAGTTAATTTCTACAGTTTACACACTATCATTGAAATTCCTTTTGCCTTTTGGTTTCTTTTTATTTACGACTAAAAATTTTTAGATGTTGTGCATTTGTGTAGTCAAATAGAGATTCAAATAAGGGAGGTGGTTAGTTTATAGTAAAAAGAAGGAAGGAGTGTAATACAAAATAGATTGTCGTGTCTATATAATATGTATCTCATGGAAAGAGACAAAAAAGGCTGTTATTCCTGCCATTGTTGATAGAACAAGATTAATCAGGAAGATAAATTTAGTAAAAAATATTAGTACCAAAATTAGCAGTACAATAAATAAAATAGCACAACCACCTTGCTCTGGTTTAAATTCTTTAGTGATAAACTAAAACTAGGAAACTGAAGAACATCTCAAATTCCTTTGTATCCATCTTTCCATGCTTATCATACAGTAAATGGCTACTGAATAAAAAATTGTCTGCTCTCCTGTTCATTAAAGAATGTACTTTGAATTCATTGAATTACTTTAAGATTCTAAGACTGCTTGCAAACTAGAAAACTTTTAGCTAGAATACTTTAATGTGTTACATGACTTTAGATTTGTCAGTTGCCTTCAATTATTATTCCTGTTACAATTTTCAGTGTAGAATATAATCTGTTAATGTTGTCTGAATACTATTACTGAAAGCTTGACTGTATTTTTTTTCAGTTTGTTCAGACATTGGTTTTTAGGCATTTTGTTATGGTGTCTTTTGTTAGACTCAGAATGAGAAATGATTGATACTATGTGGCAGAAATCTTTTTATAGAAGATGTCAGGAGTTTGCAGCTCTGGTTTTGAATGTACTGAAATCAAAATGTACTCATGATTTCAAGAATGCTCATATGGACCTAAGAATTCTAAACTACAATGTCCCAAATCATAAGCACCTCAAAATTTCTGACTTAAGCTTATTCTTTCCATGGGCGCACCACTGATACAATGATGACTTCCTTTAAACTTTGGTATATTTAGTATAACTTCTGTTAAGTTTGCATTTCACCAAGTTGCTGGTTCTTCTGACAAAGGAGTAAAAAAAAATGGCATTCTTCCTCTCTGTCCTTTCTGTAGTTGTCATATTTAATCACTTATTTTAATTCATAAGGAATTGTGATCAGAAATTCAAGTATAACTGTTTCTGTTCAAATTAGAAAAAAGCTGTTCGAAAGGCATCGATAGGAAAAGAATTTATCGGTATACATGCCAATTGTTTGGAGTAGAAATGTATGCCTAGTTTTAAATTCTAGTATCTGTCATTTTAATTTCTAACCTTTGTTTCTTGTTTCATTTTCCCTGCTAAAGAACTCTTTATTACATATTTTTTTCTCTCTGTGGAGATACTTCCCTAGAGAAATCAATTTGTTCCTTATACTTGTTGTTAAAAGAGACAGTTTGAAATCTTTGAGTTTTTAGTTGTAAAACTTGTTTTTAGGTATTCAAATTTTGATGTTGGCTTTTTTTCCAAAATTACCCACAGTGTTTCAGTGTCTGTTTTGAGAAGGGAAGTCCAGAACTATTGAGATCTTTCTGATAAGCAGAAGAACAGGATGTATGTAAGAGTATGTATTAAAATACAGATATATCTTAGATATTTATCTGTATTTTAATTTAAATTATTTTATTAATTTATTTTAATTTATTACACATACATAAAGGTTATATTATACTTGGTAGTTCATAGATGAATTAGATTTCTGATCATATGTTTTTGGACAGTGTTTCCCAGAGCAATAGTCTGTTTTTCAATCTGTTTATGTTTACTGAGTATCCTTCGCTCATGGGTATATGTAAGCACTCAGTACTCGCTCAGTAAGGTCTCTGTCTCTCTTTTGGTAGCCAGTATCACAACTATTTAAGTGATATACCAGGCTGTGGTGTACAGTGTGCCATGTCCCCCTGTGCTGCATTTATCTCCTTGCTACTGCGGACTAGAAAGGCAGCATGATAATAGAGAGTGTTAGAGAATCTCATGTCCCAAATCTTGACAGCAAGAAAGCTAGAAACAGTTAAGTCATTTCTCCTATACTTAATAAAAACTTCTCTTCCAGTTCATTTTTCCAGTGAGTTTGCATTGTAATATCAGTAAACTATGTACGTCTTTGTGGATTATTCTAGTAATTACTTGGTAGCAGTGGTATATGCTGTATGCCCGTGGTATATTCAGTGGCAGATCTTAGAGAATTCAAACTTCTTAGTTCTTCAATAAAACGACAAAAGCTAAAATATTGGTGGTAGGAAAGGGAGTGTTACTCCCCTAGAATCTGGCTATCAGTAGGAAACTCATGAAGACATGCTATAAATATGTACTTTAACTACTAAGGGATCTGATTTTTAAGTTGCTCCTATAGTTTTATAGTATTCCTAAAATGGTGTATAAATTATGAAACCTGTCCCTGTGCATAATATATTCACATCATAGATGTAAATCATTGAACCATAACACTGCACTTATCATCTATCTTGTCATAGTTAATGTAATATTTTCAACTTGAGTTGTAATTAAATATAGATTTCAGCCACAGAGACCTGTTGGATTTTTGGAGGGCAAGTTTAGATACTAAAACACTGTATAATTTTAAGGGTTCTTTGTATAATTATTAAGGTTTTTTTTGTTTTCTTGTACTGTGCAGATTTCAGCAATAGTAGGGTGTATCTTTTAACAACATTAAAGAACTGTACAGTGCACTCCCTGCAGTACTATGCAGCTCATGAGGAGACAGTTACTGAATGTCTGCTTGCTGCAGAGCTAACAAATTAAAACACATTAAGTACATTGGAATTCATGAAGTACTGTCAATCTGTGTCCAGTGCATGACAGATAAGCTTTTATTTAGGCAGATATAAAAGCATAGCTAGAGGAGTTTTGACAGAATGATCAGTTTAGATTATTTAGGATTTGGTACCAGATTGATGGGCTCAAGCATAATTCCTTTGCCTTTTACAGGTCTTACTGCTATCAGGAGAACTATACGTTTCTGCTAGCTTACTTTCAATATTACAGTCTGCCTCTTAATTTTTGACATAAAGTAGACAAGCAGATTCCCTCCAAAAAAATTGCTGTAGTGCTGTCAATAAAATACAGAAACCGTGCAGTATGTTGAATACACTGATGCTAATGTCTGTGGCTAAACTGTAAGCAGGGTTTCCATTCACTCTTATGTGTGCCGAAAATAAATTTTAAAAAGGTAAATGAATCATATGTTGAAAGTTTGCTGAAAATGGAGCACATATAAAAGATGCTCAAAAGAAAAGCTGTATTTCCCTCTATTTTTGTTTCTGAATCACAGAATCATAGGATAACGTAGGTTGGAAGGGATCTCAGGAGCTCTGCAGCCCCTTCTGCTGAGAAGAGATCAGGCATGTTTAGTCAGGGCTTAACTCAGTTGGGTTTTCAGCAGCCTTGTTCCCTGCTGGATGTTCCTCACAGAGGAAAAGGGTTGTTTTTTTTAATCTCCAATTGGGTTATCTCTTAGCATGTGTTACTCAGTTATATACTTAATGCTATATTATTATTATTATTTTTTCAGGTAAGAGAAATTGTTGCTTTCTGGGGAAAAGTAAGTACAGTTGAGTCAAAATTCAGAGTCCTGGGACCTTAGTATGTATGGCAGTCTTTGCTTTTAAAAAGCAGACAGAAGTCTGCTAAGGAGTCTTCTTCCCATTGCAGAAGTAGGAGTAAAGCCATTAGTCTTTTTTAAGTCGCTTTTAGTTTGTTTAAATTTTGCCAGGCTTTGGAACGGTTTGTGGATAATTCAGACACACTGATACCTTCAAGGATTTCTTTGGGTGTGTTGCATGTAGAAAAGCTACTGACAATGGATCAGATCTACTACAACAAGATCCTCCAGTTATTTTGTCAGAGGTATTACCTATTTATTCTGAAACAGCGATTATAGATGTGAGCTCTGTAGGTGGCTGAGCTTATGAATTATTACTGAAGGAGCAAATCACACAAAAGGAACTGGAACATGGAAATAAAAATAGTGATGACAAAGGAGATACAAAGATAATTAACTACAATAAACAGCTCAGAACTTTAAAAATATTAGTAAGTGGTAGGCAATTTGCATTATTTGGTTGCATGTTTGTAAACCAGGACTATGTATTTATGTTATTAATTCAAAAGGCTCCTGGACTGTTTGCTATGCTATCCTATTGTATTTTTTTTTTACAATGCATTGCTGCAGCACTTGAAACACAGCAGGTGGTATTCTTAAGCCAGTGTAAGAGCAAATTAAGTGTGGCTTTTTTGCAGAATGCCTGCACAGTATGCTTGACCTGCAATTTGCCAATGTAACTATGTAGTGCCATCAAAGTAGTAAGTAGTTTCAGTGTCCATCTGATTCATATATCTACTGCGCTAATGATTTTGCCTATTTCAATTTGCGTAGTTCTAATTATGTGCTTAAATATAGTTGTGTTCCTCTTAATATGTTGGCTCAATGATTTCTCATGGTTTACATCTTCTACATTCCTAACCAGGTGGTAAGCACTTTGTTCATTAAAACAGATATTCTTTAATGGGCTTTTCAGCATTTCAATTCGAGAATTTATTAATGTAAAAATCAAATAGTATAATACCTACTTTTCTTTGCATCTCATGCAGTACATAATTTATTTTAATAAAAACAAGAAAGTTAGAGAACATTTCCCTAGCATGGTATGGTGGTGTGAAAGACTGCTATTTCCAGTGTCCAACTCAGTGATAGTGTTTTTCTTGAATGTTTTTGACCCAGCCTAGTTTCAATTAGTCCTTAACATCTGTTCTTCTGTCTCTGACATACTGCTGCTGCTGTGTTAGAGGTCATGATCTACAGAAACTCTCAGTATAGTTGAATAACTGAAATAAAACCACCTGTGCAAACACAATGAGAATTTTTCAATTTGAGGTTCTACCTTCATTTGTGAATTAATGCATATTTATTGTATCTTTGTTATCTTTAATTTCAAATTGAACCACAACATTTGAGCTTTGTCCTATTAGGCTCCAATAGGCTTTTTCTTGAAAGAGCAAGCAACATGATGTGTCTGACTGCCAGAGGATTAAGTTGCTTTACCAGCTCTGGAGAAGCATGTGAACTTGAATAGTTCTACCAGAGGTCTGAATCTGAATATTCCACCAGATTTAGTACTTACAACTAAAAGTGGTTCAATTACGTATCAAGTCCTATATACATGTAACAGAGAGCATTATATTAGTTGTTATTCTGTGGGATTTGTTCCTGATACAGAGTTTACTGTTTTCTACTTTTAATAGTTTCAGGTACCGTGAGATAGGAGAAAAGAGTTTGAACAATGGTCCTATGCCCTCTAATGTTAAGTCACTAAGTTATGCAAGAGGTCAGTGTGAACATTTCCATTCCCTGGGCACCAGTACACTTTTCTCTGGTTAGAAATGCAGGATTGCTTTATTACAGCTGGCTGTTTGCTAATTACAACATTTCTGTGTGGTGCTTCTGTATCATCACCACAGATATAGAACAAATGAATACTGACAGCTTTTTTGCAACGTGCAATGCAGAAAACAAGATACAATATATTTATGATCTAAAAAACTCGGACATGCTGTTAATCTGTACCAAATCTAATTGTTTCTGATTTTTTTATCCTGGATAAGTGTATGGGAACTGTTGAATCACAGCCTGAACCACTGATTGATTACCTGAGGCAAGCACTGAGTCAGCCATGGGGGCACAGGTGAAGGCAATTCATCTGTGTGACTGGAAGGGGTGGAGTGTGGCTCCACCTCTCCCAGACCCCATTTAAGGGCTGACCACGACTGGGGAAGGATCTCTTGTTGGAGATCTCTCCCCTGTGGAGTTATTGGCAAACCTCAACCATCTGGAAAAGGTGAGCCTTTCTTTATTCACTGGTTGTCAGTTTACCATCCAGATAAGCCTAGCAAAATATACCATCTTCCTCACTATTTTCTCTGAGTACCACTCTTTTGGGTTCTTCACTCTACAATAAGAGACTAGACATTTTATCTGAACAGGAGTTTTGTGATTTTCTGTTTGCTAGTCAGAAGATGAGAGGTTTCTCTTTTGAAATGTTTCTCTCTGAGAAGGAAAGCATTGCAATACAGTATCAAAAGTATATAGATATAATTTGATCCCTCTAAGAGGAAAGCATCACTAATTTAGTTACATCATAATCTTTAATAAGAGGTCCCTAAAGTAGCCATAAATGTACAGGTCACATTCATTCTTATGTTCCTTCCAGTTTATGCAGGAAAAAATGCTCTGGAATACTATATGTTTTCTCCTAAATTTCTTTAATACAAGTAGAAAACTGCAGAGGGGCAGTCTGAATTTTTCCATGAGGAAAAAATTGCACCCATTGACTTTCATAGATTCACACTGAATATTTGTAGAGACCGAACAAGGGATATGAGCACAGAGGGGAGGGAAGTGTGTGGTGTATTTCAGCAATGGTGACAGCAACAGTGTCTGAGGCTTGCAGTATCTTGTTCATCAGAGGCAAAAATGAATAACTAATGTTGGTGACTGTGGAAAAACTTTTTTTTTTTCCAGCAGAGAATTTGCTCTATCAAAAAGTGTTATTGTTCTCTTTGTATGTGCTGTCGTTTCCACAGAAATAAATAGGGGGCATTACTTTCAGGGCAAGAGAAGTAAAAATAAAAGTGCCTTTGTGAAAAAATGGATATTTCTAAAAGAATATTTTATACTGAAAACTGATATGATAACTTGAATGCATTATTTTTATTCCTTGTATTAGATGAACTCATTTCATTTTGAAGTTCTGTATATTGCTTTAGCTGAGTTTACAAGCTTCCTGGTAAGCATGCAATTGCTTTTATTAGTAATTGCATTTTCATCATTGCAACAAAATAAGTGAAGTTCTCAGGGCAAAGGGGTGAAGTAGGCTAAGAATGTTATGGCATAAGAAGTCGCACCTGAATCAGATCAATAAACCATTCAGTTCAGTATTCTCCAGCTGTGAGAAGGGTAGTGGAAAGCCCTAATTAGAGAAAGCGCCAGAGTATCACTATTTCCTTCATCCTCCTCCTCTTCTTTGATATCTGAACAGCCTTGTGCTAGAAGGTAAGATCTTGCTTCTGCCTTTTTTGATTTCTCTTTATGTACTCACTGAATGTGAGATTTTTTTTTAATTTTTATTTTTTCTCTTCTTTTGGATTTACTGGTATTTGTTGTCTCTGAATCCTTCAGATGTAGCAACAAATTATAGAAAGTGTTATTGTCTGTATAAGGGACTTTATTTTTCTTGCTTTAAAATAGCTTTTTGCTAGATTTATCAAGTTTAGCAAGTGGTTCTTAGTTCTGATACCACAGATCGTAGTGTTATGCTTGTTTAATCATTGCCTTCAACAGTTTTTGAAACTTAAATACATTTTCTTTGCATCTTTCTCTTTGAATTAGAGTTCTCACCATTTGTTATATGGCAACTCCTGTAACCTCTTAATCATTTTAGTCTGTAGTTCCATGAAATCCAATGTATTTTATTGTTATCTAGGTCAAACATGTATTTTGTGAGATATGTGGGCTTTCCAAGGCTTTCTAGGGGTGCCTTTTATAAATATGACCCATGTTTTATGCTTATTACCATTTTTTTTAGGTGTTCAATACCTAGTTATTTCACTTTGAGTCCTACTGTGTGTTGAGTTAATGGTATCAGAGAACCATCAATGATGACTCCAGGTACTGTTTCCTACAGAGGCACTTTTGGTTCTGCATTTGAGGTAGAGGGTTTAGATTACTTTGCTTTATATTTATGCTTTAGGAATCTCATCTGCTACTATAAGAATTCAGCTTTATCTGCATATTCTGTGGTTGTCCTGTATCTACCTCCTGCTTGTCACTGGTGATGATGTTGAATACAAGTAGTCCTAGCAGTGAACTACAGTGGGCTGTTCACGTTGCTTATCTCCCTGGTCACTGAGAAGTGGTCATGAAGTTCTACCTTTTGCTTTTTGTTTCTCAATCAGTTTAAAACTTCTAAAATATTTTAATCTAAAAATCTATTTTTAAATCTAAAGTATTTTAATATTGGAAAGCGTGCAATGAAGATGTATTTGTCAGTTTATAAGTTAGGTATTTGGCAGTGTTGTAAAGCACTAATATTAGATGACTGAACTGATTCTGAAGAGTACCTAAGGAAAATCTTTTGGAGGAAGTTATTGTTGCTGTTAATGTGTACTTAGTAGCTTCTGCAGTACTCTTGGTGCTACCTGTAAAGATGGGAATACTCCTTCACAAGAAATTCAGGTAACGGATGAGAGTTGAGGGTGAGATATGAAAACCTGCAATTGTCAGCTGCATGTCAAATTTTCATCACAATGAAAGCAAGATGTGGAGAAAAATAATTTATTTAAAATCTAAGAAAAAAGAGTTCAGAAATGTAAATAGAACTTACATTTCATTAATGGTAGCTTCTCCACTTGCTTGTAACATTCTCTCAAGGAAAGAAAGTTCCTTTAATAAAAACCTCATTCAAACAAATTATTTCATGTTAAAATTATCATGGAATTCAAGCTAAGCTTCCAAAGGTATACTGTGCTGAAAAGACTGGAAAAAACTTCTAAAGGTAAACAGGAACATCAGCCAAGGGAGTTTGTGCTATTTTGGTATTTCAAAGCAGGTTGCCAAATGCTTCGTTTTTAATCCCCTTTTAGCACCCTATGCTGCAATTGTACTTCATGCTTTATGTAAGATTTTGTAACATACCTACATTTTTGAGGATAAGAGAAGCAAACCTTGAAATACATAATCTATAATAAACTAGCCCCAGAATGGTAAGAGAAGATAAGGACTCTGATAAAGATACTGGGATAATATGACATACTGGAGAAAGGAAATGGGCAGGAACCTTCAGGCTGACATAACTTTAAAAACATCTAGTAAATAGCTGGGAGAGTGAATGCAGGAAATTTCACATAGTTAGAATTTAATGTTGTATTCTTAATGGTATGAATTAATAAAACTGTTTTGCAAAATCTCATTAGAAAAGTTAATGGAAACTATCTTGATTAACACAAGGAGTGAAAACAGTTGGAAAGACAAATGAAAGGTAATGGTAACAGCATATTAAGCTGGGATGTAAAGGGCAGGAGAGGTGTGTGGTGGGGTGTCACAGAGATCAATTTTATGTCTGTTCTAATTTAACTTATTCATTAGTAATTAGCAAATGATGTAATCAGCATGTTAATAAGTTTGTTCAGAAAAAGATGTGCTTGGAAGCAGTTCAGACACCAGTGAAGTCAGGTTAGAGATCTAGAGGTTGAAAATGGTACAAACTATTTGACCTGTGAGCTTACAAACTTGCTTATGTGGTGGGAAAAATTATTAAAAAATAGGTAACTATAGAATTCCTGTATTAAAAGCACACCCAATGCTAGGCATAACAAGAGTACCAAGTGTGCAGGCCCTAATCAGTCAGTGTTATCACTTGGTTGTGATGAGGTAAAGAACTTTGTTCTGTTTGTGCCTTGATGTATGGACTCTCAGCATTGATAGTGGAGAGGACAAATTGTGAAACAGTTGAGAATAATTACATTTGTCTAGGATACTGTCAGATTCTAAGTTAGATTTCCTCTGTTTGCTTTTTTAATTTCTGTTCCATTCCTCAACTGACTAATACGGTTAAAGTCTCCCTTTGTTCTATAAACTGGAAACAGCCGCTTATTGTTTTAATAAGTGGTTCTCAGGATTGTTGCAACGTGTGTTATTCAGATCCAGCACAACACATACCTATGCTGGGTATGTAGCTTGAGAATTCTGTATTTTGTCTTTCATTAGGTGGAGTGATATTGGGAACATGAGCCATATGGTGTATTAGAGGTATTTTTACTAAAGAAACATTACTAAAGAAAATGTGAACATCCTTGTTGTTCCTTGCTTGTATGTGAGAAGAGAAGCTGGTGGTTTCTTGGATACTTGAAGTGGAATGCAATCAGTGCATTAGGTTACATCTTCCTCAATTTTGCTTTTATTTTGTATATGTAAATGTGTGTATGTGTGCGAATTATACCAGTCAGACACAGCATTCAGTTTAATCTCTAAATGTATTTGAATGTATATGTCAAGGTTGCAAAATGGAGATACCTATGCTTATAGTAAACATATCTATTTTTAGACATACACTGTTTTACAAGTTTGCTTTGATGCATTTCAGTACTGTGAATGTTCCCAACACAGCTAGAAGTTAAAAATCTTATCTACTTAATCATGAATTGACAGTCATTTATAAGCCATATTAATGTGCCCTTTTTTTTTTGCCTTTCTACTTGTTTCTTTCACATATAGATAATCAATATTATTATTATAAACCTAACAATTGAAAAATATATCTTTAGACTTGGAGAAAAAAGGGGTGTCTTTTAATCTAAATCCTACTTGAAAATGATCAGCAATTTGTGTTCAGTTAGTAAGAAACATCTCTAAAGAGGAATTAGCAATAAATAATGCTAAATCTCATAAATTACAGTTTGGTATGTTTTATTGAATTATTTGACTGGTGCATTTTAGTCTGCGTAGCTAGCAAACTTACAATATGAACTTGCATTTTTTACTTCGGACATATAGTGAAAAACATTTCAGCACAAGATCTTTTAGGCACCTGGTTACAAGTCAGTCATCAGAACTGTTCCTTGAATAAACTGGAGTAGCATCTGATATCCAGAGGAGGGTACTTTTAGTCCTTCAGTGAGTCCATTCTGACAGACACAGTGTTCTACCAACTTCCTTCTGGCTGGGCTGGGGGAAGAGCTTCAGAGATCAATAGTATTACTTAATTATGAGTAATGTATGACATCAGTTTGAAGGCTTTCTAGCAGGTTTCTGCAGTTAATTGGTGTATTTGTCACAGAAGGTGATATTAAAAGAAAAAAATAAAACAAAAAAACCTGTCAAGGAACACCAGAACTGCAGCTGGTGCCTGCAGAATACTGTCCATGAACCAAGAAAGCCAAAAGCATTCTCTACTCAAAACTGAATCCAGCTTATTAGACTTCATAAATGTTTAGACAGTGACTTTTTCCTTTCTGCTTTTCTTTGTCAAGATGATTTGTTTTACTTTGTGTTGGGGGAAAAATGATTGAGAAGATCATGGAATGTTGTCAAAGTCATGCAAATCAGTGTTTGAGATCTCATACAGAGATGAATTTAGGATAGAAAGTGATTGTACTTCACTTTGGCTGTTAGTCTTTAAGTTCTCCAAGAATTATGCCTGTGAAACCAAATTAGTTGTTCAAGCCTCATAGGTGTTACTTGTTCTGACTGATTGAGCAACGTGTCATAGTTGTGATGTTATGTGAACACAGAAGCCAAATTTACTATGAAGGATCTGTAGTTAAGACAGGAATTCTAGACTAAAATGCTCTAAGAACTGTTTTGTCTAATAGACTAAACATACTGAGGTCGTAATAAGGTCTTTGAGATGATGTTACTGTGTGTAATTTTTAAGAAATGAGACTTTATATATATCTCCTCAAATAAGCAGGTTTACTAGCAGAACCAATATTTTTAGAATGTCCATGTTGCAAAAAAGTCTTCAGTAGACAAAATGAAATCATTCTTGCAAGTTGTTTCAAGTTAAAGATTTAAGTTTTTTCTTTATTTTATTCTTTAAGTTAAACTTTAACTGAGATCTTGAATCACTTTGCAGGGTGAAAAAAAAAACCCTAAATTTAATAAATTAATCTTGCTGAATGGATGAATTTATCATTTGCATTCTTGACGATTCTTCCCTCTGTTGCTGCAGTTATGATTTGACTATCATGATTTATGAGGAAAGGATTAGCATTCAGGAAGATTGCTGCTCTAACTAATAAGATTTGGAGAAAAGGGGGATGATTTTGGATAAAGTCTTTGATCTGAGAATTTGCTTGTGTATTTTGAACGATATTACTTGAGAGATAATGAAAAGTCTCTTCTCCCTGTAAATCTTGTCTTGCTTAGTGTTTTCCTCCAAGACTTCAATGTACCAAGCTAATTGGATAACACTAAATGTAATTTGTACAGTAGTATCATCAAATTCATTCCAGTTATCCATCTATACCCTATTTCTCAGCAGTGCCCTCTTGAGCTCTCATTAAGTGAAATTTGATGAGCTGCAATGATAGCTGGGTCACCTTCCCTAATTCACAAAGAAGCTGCTGAGCTACAATATTCTACAAAAGACTACAGAACTAATCTTCTAATTGCTCTCTCTCTCCAAAGACTGTCTTGCTTATCTGTTCAGGCTGGCATGACAAGAGAAAATGACAATTTATATTAACATATCCTTACAGGACTTATGGTTGAGATGATCTTATGTTTAAACTGTCAAATACTTAATACTGACTAAAAAATAAGTAATAAAAAGTAAATGGCTGTATGCATTTTCAGACGATGAGAGAGCTGGAAGATATCTAACTGGTGTGAATGTCTATTTCATTTGAAAACAGAGCTGTACCATATTAAAGAATCTGGCTTATCTCTGGATTCAGATTCTGTATTAGAAAAGAGTACAGACCAAAGTTTCAATAATGGCTGTATGGAGAAATAGTGATCAAATTTTTCTATAAAAAGAAAGGGATAAAAATTTCTTTGCATATTTCTGATGGATTTTGTGAAAACCTATGGAGCCCCACAGCTGTATCTTTTAATTTTTTTACTTTTTTTTAAAGTATCAGGCAAATGTTCACTTATGTATTTAACATTTAATTTTCTGTTAAGTCCAACGGGGTTGTAATTGATTATTGTCTCTATTTGAAATTCAGGTAGATCAGTCAGAAGGCATTTAGAGTGTTGATTGTACCTTCTTGGTGGAAGGTGTTAAATAGCTCCACTAGACTGCAAACATTGTTATAATTGCATCCTCATTTTTCATTTGTGAATAGTTGTAGGTTACTCTTCTGTTATTGGATTATTGGGCAATAACACTAAAAGCAGAAGAAAGCCCTAGTAGCCCAGCCTGATGGAAAGTAGAAATTGAACCAAATCATTTAGTATCATCTCAGTATTCCCATGGATTTTTTTTATTTTTGCTTGTTTTCTTTAGTATTACTTTGGCATATTGATTTAATGGACTTGATCAACTTCATCAACTAAACTGATGTGCTCAAGGTCATCTCTTTGGTTTAGTCTTTTCTGGAATCTCTTGCTGTCATATGTTTGTCAATTTTTGATATAATTATTGAAAGTTTACCCTCTCTCTTAACCAGGAGTCTTCTACCTGGAATCCAATATGCTTTGCTGGTAGAAAGAAACTAACCTTGAACTAAGGTTTCACAGAATCACAGAATTTTAGGGTTTGGAAGGGACCTGTAGAGATTGAGTCCAAACCCCCTGCCAAAGCAGCTCCCTAGACCAGGTTGCACAGGTAGGCATGCAGGTGGGTCTTGAACATCTCCAGAGAAGGAGACCCCACTACCTGTCTGGGCAGGTACTCTACTGGTTCCAGTTATGCTTAGGTTTGCTGTTCTTGGAAACAAATAAGTGTATTTATTCTGAAGATGACTTCTTTTGACTTTGCATTTGTCTGAGAAATTAAATTCAAATCATTTTAGAAGGAAAAGTTACATTTTTAATTTTAATGAAGTCCACGGTTATAAAACAAAAGAAAAAAACAATTTGGAACTGTCTTGATTGTATTCCCTGACTGGTGGTTACTTAATATTTTTTGTAACTTGTTTTCAAATGTTGAAGTAAAAATTATCTGATTTCCATACTCATAATACTGACAGTGCTTGTTAAAGTCAATATTGATTAAGGTATCCAAATAGCTCTCAGTAAGAATAAAGTAAGAGAACCCAGAAGAATATTGGAGGCTATGTGGTGATTGAATATGACAGTATTTTATCATTGCTGATAAAAACTATCTGCAAATTAACTGGTCATAATGGAAATAGCATATGCAATCTGCAACTGCAAACATTTGCAGTGAGATGTGGTCCCTCCAAGGTTTCTTACAACTAGTGTTGTGCAGTTTCTGGTTGCATAACTGAATGATAGATGAATAAATGACTACTGTTATACTACTGCATCATAATTAATGTATGAATAAAACGCTGTTTCCTACATATATTTGTAAAGATCCAGCCTTTGCAACTGAAAACTGAGCTCTCACATTTTCACAGGACTGTATATATGTGAATAATCTGAAAATATTTAGTGAAATGTTACCAGATAGTCTGCTCAGACAAACTATGTAGTCCAGGATATCCCCCTATCATCTTCTTTTAATGTGAAACTGTTTTTTTCTTTTTTTTTGTATTTTTTTTGTTTGTTTTATGTTAAAGGGCAGTGAGGTTGAACACTTCCTTTGGAGCAATTATCTTCCTTCAAGTATCTCTTATTCCTTTTCCTGTGGTCAGATCTTCTTTTCAAAGATTCAAAGTGATTAATCCTCCTGTCCTGAGACAGAGCTAAAGAGTGAGGCTTCCTTTGGATAGCTGCTGAGAACTTGATATAGTAAACTAGCAATTTGTGGATGCAATTTGTGAAAACTTTGTGGTTCTCCCCTTTTTATTTTTTCTTCATTAATAACAAGTAGCAGACTTCCACCTGAATAGATAACTTCTGTTCTTTGGTACTTTGTGTTTCTTTTTGTAATCCTGCAGAATGTTCAGAGCAATATTCTCCTTTTCTGCCATCTGCTTCTTGCCAAAGAGCTGCTGGTCTATCTACTAGAGAAGAACTTTTCCTCAGTCTGTTGCTTGAGAATACTTATCCCAATACTGTGATCTTTCAGATTTGCTTTAGATTTGTGTGTATGTGTACATATCTGTGGGTACATGTCTCTGTATACATATACACTACTTAATAGGATTCATGAAGACTAAAATAAAATCAACTTCTTGTGATTAGCTAGCTTCATCTGGGCTTGCTTTTTTGTTGCAACCTTATTACAATGTAATTTGTGAAGTTGCTAGTAAGTCTTTGATTACCAAGGCAGAAAACTTGGTCATAGAAAAGAATCGTAGTATAGCATTTTCAAATCGTACTTATTAAGATAAGAATGTATTATATTATTGTTTGCCTTCTGAGAATCTTCAGGTAGTTTTCAGCTTAGAATGCTAAGCAAAATGACATATCCTGTGTTCCTAAGGAGTATTTGACATCACTTTCCCCCAAAACCCTAGAAGATGACCACGTTGCCTCTCTGTCCTGTCTCTGACCATCATTTTTCTATTTTGCTTCGCTGTTTCTCCTAAGGCAAGAAATATGATTTTGTTTTTATAAATACCCTTGATTTATGTATGTTTGTATTGTAGTTGATGTGGTAACTTTGTGTTTTTCCTAGTTATTTCTTATTTTGGGATGCTTTCCATATGCATGAACACCTTTTGCCTTTAGGAAATAGCTGTTATCCCAGAAGTCCACTGAATAGGTTCAAAGGTAGCATTTCAGTCTGTACTTGAACTGAATTTTGTATTGTTCCAGAAGAGGTAATAATGCTTATTAAATCATCTTCAGGCAGGACCTTGACTTTTGGAGATCCCCTGAACTTGCTCTGACTGTCCTGTCCCATTGGATCTGCTGGATCTGTTGATATCCCATGTTAACAAGCAGACCATTTCTGCAGCAGTTGAGTAAAACTTGCCATGCTGTGTGTTTACAGTGATGTTCGTATCAATAAATAAATGTTGATATATTTTGATATGTGCTAAGCTTCACTGTTTGTTTCATGTTGTGAACTTCTCTATTCTTACTCCTTTGGAGAGTGTGACAATAGAAATCACATCATGGATTATATTAGTGTCAAAGCTGAAAAATATTACTGTCAGTAAGGTGTTTTGGTTTTAGTGGACTGTACCTCATTATTTCTATAAAATATATGGACTAGATGATCTTGTAGGTCCTTTCCAACCTAATGCATCTATGAATCTATGAATCTATATATGCACAAATATTTGGTATATTGATCATACCTTAGCTAATGTATGAACATGTGGAAATGTTTTGGAGGGAAAACCCATTAGGAAGCCATTAAAATAGTATCTGCTTTCTGAACAAGCCTTTTAAAATACAAAAGAAAAACTTTTTCTGTTAAATTCTATGGCAGATGAGGTTGAAGTGAAAGCAGCTTTGACAGTTAGGACCCAGAATCTTGAACTTTCCATGTCTGGAAAAAGTGGTGCGACAAGTAACTGGCAATGTGGCTTATCACTGCAGAACAAAGCAGTGAAAAATAATTAATTGTTCTTATGCTAATTCTTGTCCATGAAACAGCACTGGAAAAGAGGATCTGAAGAGACTATTCCTATGGATCTGTGTCACATCTGTCATAAATTTAAGTAGCATTTTTATGCCTTAACCTAATTACTTAGATTATGCTTCAGTAACTTCAGAACTTAACTCTTTTGAGTTTGTCTGCTGAGAGTTGCATTAAAATCTCTCTAATTTCATAAATAACATTAATCACAGTCAGTTTATATAAAATTATCTTCTTTCCTTTTTTTTCCGCAGTTTCTTTTGGTACCTTGGATATCACTGATGAACTGAAGTTTCTGGGCAAACAAAGCCAAACTTATTTGAATCTGTTGCAGATAAGCCTGACAATGTTGTGGGAGAAGAAGGGTTTT
This sequence comes from Odontophorus gujanensis, assembly GCA_013399175.1. Lineage (NCBI taxonomy): Eukaryota > Metazoa > Chordata > Aves > Galliformes > Odontophoridae > Odontophorus > Odontophorus gujanensis. Next base: position 140,771 of record VXAB01002753.1, on the reverse strand, counting down.
TGCATTAAGACTGGATTGGAAACTGTCTGTCAGACACAAAAGAAGGCACTTTACAAGTGACAGATATTTAAGAATAAAATTGAAGTAGAATTACAAGTTAATACTGACCTACTTTCTTAAGCATGTAAATATTCCAACAGGAGATCAAGTGACATTTTCTCTGATTAAAAACTTCAAAAAAATTTACTTTTTTTTTTTCAGAAACCATTTGTCACCTCAGACCTGTTGCAAACAGTATTTAAATAAATAAGTTAAAGCCACTGCTTTTTTTTCCCCAAGTTGTTTTCAACTTTGGGAGTAGAAAAAGTCCCCTTATGGTTTTAATAAATCAAACAAATAGAGGGAGAAACAATAAAACACGTCTCCAAAAGATGCATTAGGATATTATTTATCTCACCTTAACTTGTTAGTGGCACATTTCCTAATTGAACAAAAGCACATAATGGCAAGTGACTACTTCATGTTATAAAATATGCAAGTATGCTTAATATTACAGATTTCACATTAGAAATTATGACTTTATGTGGAGCTATGCTTGAAATAGAAGTGAAATGGAGTTATAGAAAGTGCTTAATGTGGATTTCAGGTCTAAATCAACCTAAAACTCTTCTGCTTTTTCCTTCAGATGTAACTTGAGGGATCTGAGACAGAAAAGCCTGGCAATACTAATTAGGAGGAAGTTGCCAATGGGAGAAATGGAATGAAAACCAGAAGGGAAAATATGATAGAGTGGAGGTTACCTATGTGAGGCTGGAGACACAGGTGAAGTCAAAGGGAGAAATCCTGGCAGTCTAGATTAAAGAGGTTGGAGCACAGCAGGAGAGTTATGAGGGGGTCTTGAATTCCATCTTCATTTCAGCAAACTCTAATGAGGCAGACTGAGATAGGTATACTTTCGTTCTTCCAACTAATATATGAATTGAGTGGTTTGGGGATACTGATTGGCTCTGTGGAGCACGAAAGCTAGAACTTGCTGTTTGCTATTTATCTTTGAAACCTTAGTAAAAATGCTGGTTGCTTGATGTCCTGTGCTAGCTCACAGTGACAACTTGAAGTTGCTAGAGAATCCTCTTTGTACTTGCACAACAGAAATTTATGAAATTGATTTTAAGGTTTTAATTCTGGATCTGAACTCTTCTCACATCTCAATACTGCTATAGAATGTTGTATTTTAATTTTTAATTTGGAAATGAGGCTGGATTTGTAATGAAAGCATTGATTTATGGCATCTTTTCGCATTTTGAGAGCATGGTTTTGGCTGCCTTACCATTTCTCAAAGCTTTTCTCACCACGTCAATATGACAAAATATTTCATGTTTGTCCAAATATCTCCAGATTTTTCTGCTTAGTGGAAGTTTAATGTAACATCATTTGTGGTCTGATGCTGCTTCAAACATCTAATGCCTCTAAAAAACAAGTCCAAAATTCCTCTGGTATCATTTCCATTCCATAACTTGTTTCAGCAGTTGATTTCATCCTTCAATGTAGGCTTTCAGCAGTGTGTAAAAATATATCTGGTTTTTAATCTAATTGTTCAGTAAACAAAACTGCTGTAAAATGCTACCATGTTGTTATAGCTTCTCATCAGGAAAAGAGATGTGCTGCTTGGTGGTTGAGTTGTCAGTTTCCCTGCTAAGGAGAAATAGCAATTGGAATCTGTTCTGGCTGTTGGTAATTAATATATTAAGGTTGTCTGCCCTGTTAGGACCACGCTTTAGATGGTGGCTGGGGAGTGATACTACTGGAGAAAATGAAAAGGAGTGGAAAAGGCAACTGAAGTATATTTGGCATGTTACAATGCCTGAAATGAAAGACTTTCTGCTGCTGAAGTCAGTAGGGGGTTTGCCACTATATCCCCACACAGGGACTCTCTGGTACAGTAGGAAGAATTTTGGGCATGGACTTGGACAGCATGGCTCCACATTAGACACTAACTATCTGTAAAAGAAACAGCGCTGCTTCCTAGATCTTTAGGGGATCCCTACCTGTTACAGTGTATTAATTCTGCAACCATTGAAACTTTTCAGCCATCAGTAGAGGAAAACATTGACACTTCTGTTCTCCAGGGACCTCTCTGTGACAGCAATTAAAGACTTCCTATTAACCACATGCTAAGTGAAACTGCTTTTTTCTCTAACTGATATAAGTGATGGATATTAACTAGCGTATTACCTCACAGACATGGAAAATCTTCATTTTCACGTCTCCAGGTTAAGCTTTCTGGAGTCCTACTTTCAACACCTTTTATTATGCATTGTTTCAGTGAAAATGAACCAGATATAAAGTTAGTCACAAATTATGAGCTATTTCTCTCTGCAGAGAAATCAAGCAAAACTTGATTCTCAGTTTCTCAGGCTGCAAGTCTCACCTAATCTGAAATCATGAAGGACTACTTTTTTGGTTTTCACTTTCAGAAATTTAGTGTGACTTTATTTGTCGACAAAATGCATTCATAAACTGCATATTCCATCTTGCACATATATATATATAGAAAACATATTTTAATATAAATTAAAAAGTTGTATGCACATTGCCTGAATTCCATCCTTACAGCTTCTATCATCCTGAATTATAAGTAATATTTTTTTTTTCAGCTTTTAATTACGTAGAATATAGTTTGCCATGTGAATTAGGAGAGATCCACCTGAGAGCAAAGGAAGTTGTATACTCTGATTCCACTTAAGACAGTCTGAGCCAGTTTCCATTTCCATGTACCTGTTTCTAATCCCAGATACAAGAAGTTCAGGTTTGCTATGGTGGCTGGAAAGAACCCTTTTTCTGTGTCCTGTGAGTAGAAAAGAAAGTGTAGTTCATCTTTCACGTGGGCCCTTCCTTTATGAGGGAGAGGTTGTATCATTTCAAAGCACTTCAGCAGTTATGAGGTCACTGGTTTTGTGGAGGTCATGCCCGTTCCTTTGTATTGTGGCTGGTAGAAGTAGAAAAGAAAAAAATAAACCAACAGAGCCTTTAAAGCTTTTATTAACTTCTGTAGCTTTTTGTGTGGCTCCCCCCTGTGTTCTAGTCCTCAATGTATGTGTTTGCATTATTTTTGCTGAAGAAAGAAAGATATGAAGCTATGAAGATAACAATTATTTCCCACAGTTACTGCTTAAGGTGAATAGCCTCCATGCCGTTTTAAGGTGCCATCAGTCAGGTAAAGAAGAAAACTTCACTACAATCCTTTTTGGAATGAGTTGTTAATTTAGTCTGCTTGAATACATTCATTTTTTTCATGCTTTCTTAGTTGTGTTGGTGATTCAGGCATAATCTGAACAAGCGAAAGACCTGAAAATATTTCTGCCAACATCAGTCTGTAGTGTCTTCATATTTTGACATAATTTTGTGCAGGCTTCTACACGCAGGGTGAATAAATATGACAGTTTCTGCTTCTTAAAAAAAATAAATTCTATCAGCTTTGTATAATTGCATTTTTCACAGCTCTGTCAACTGGGGAGTGTCTTTGACAAATGAGTAGTGCTCAGATTGAACTGAAGATCCAGAATTCAGATGGCAACTGCTATCTGAATAAAGGAAAGCAAACAAATTAAGCAAGAAGGTACTGTAGTACTTTAATTCAGTAATTAGTGTAATAGATGTGAAGAGAAACCATTCCTTGTTTTTTGCGGTGACCAGCCTGACAGCACTGGAGCAACTCTAAATTCTCAGCTTATTTTAATTCCACTATTGTGTATCTGACTTCTATCATCAACATGTTTCATGTTGTTAGAGCAATATTCTTTTCCCTCTATGCGTCAGAAGCAGAAAATATAATTCGTCTATTTATAGACTGTGGGAACTGGAAAAGCTCCCATCCAATGTCTGTACTGGAAAAGTGAGTTGTTTTTTTTTTTGGAAAAGCCTGCATTATACATTCCAGAGGAGAAATGTCTAATTAGCATTTCTATATGGCTTCAGGAACACATTGCTGCTGCTTTCTTGCAGAATAGACCCTTCACAGAGGTTAAAGTTGCAAATCTGTTTTTTATGGGACAAACTGTTGTGACTGATGTCAGGAGCAAGACTCTATTAGTGCAAGGTATGTTTTTTTGCATTATTATTTTTTTTATCCTGAGAGGCACAATTTTAACTTCTTTGGGAGTAATACTCTATGCTGTTATATAGTGTTTATCATTCTGCTTCTTGCTTTCTGAGTGGCTGATACTATGACTTCTGACCAAACAGTGGTGAAATGACCATTAGTGACGTGGCTACTGCTCGTAGCCCACCTGTGAGAAGGACCAAGGAGAGGCAGCACTGGATTATCCAGATGATATGAAAATGGTACAATCACAGAAAACATATTGACTGCCTAAGAAAATATTATTACTGTGGGCAGATATGTCAAAAATCCCAGAGCCTTCTGAAACTTACGGAAAATGGCATGCAAGTTTTAACGAACACCTGAGGCTGATCAAATCACACCTACAAATTCTCTTACTGTCAAGAAATACTTTATAGTACTTCCACTGACTTTCTTTCTCTGAGGTATATTTATCAAAGAGGAAAGAAGATAGCAAAGTGTGTAACATCCCTCTGTCAGTAAACAATGTTCACACAAACGCAAGATGTGACAGAGACAATTTTCTGTAGTTGAGAGCACCTAAGAGCAACCATGCAATGACTTTAAGAATATCTGTGGTTTTCTTCAGACTAGGTCTTAGACAATTGGGGAAAAAACAAATAAATAAAAAACAAAACCCCATAAATTCTTAGCTCCATAGTATCTTGTTTTTTCTTTTTCTTACTTTTAATATCTTGATTGTGTTAAGATTCAAGTCTTCCCTTTAACTGACCCATGATAGCATATGGCTTCATCCTCAAGTAGTGAAGCCAACCAGTCTGGGGGAAGAGTTGAATGGATTTCTTTAATGATAGAAGTAAAAGATGTGTGTTTGTATACTTGGATCTCAGCACTCAGATGTGCAGTGTGTACTTTGTAGCTCAAATTATTTCATTGAATTTCTAATAGAGTACATCAGTTTATTGTTCAGAGAGATCTTGAAACAGCAATATGCATAATTTTACTAGGAAGGTGGACTAGTACATTGGGTCACAAAAAATGCAATGTCAATCTATTTTTTTAAGAGGAAGTACTATCACATAGGATTTCATGTTTTTACTGTAATAATTATCATCTCTTTCTTGAGGCTTCTATTGAAGATCTGGAAAATGTGACATGAAAGTATGTATTCCTTTATACTTGACAGCCAGCAATTTGCAAGCCATTCCTAAAAGACATTTTACATGTTAAAGCTCTAATTTGTAACTTCATTTTCTTTGCAGCAGGTACTATAACAAAGAAGCTCCAAGCAGGTCTATTTGAAGTGTTTATTTTTCTCCTTTTGTATAATTAATTTAAATATATATAATTATGTATAATCTTCTATTTAATTTCACCTAGACAAACTGTTGGAGTTGTTTTATTATTAGCTCAGAGACATCTGAAGATGGAAAATTAAGGTTGATGATTTTATAAACATCTCAAGGTTTCAAATAGCTTCTTTTCACTAAGAGAACTATGGATGTTTTCTGCACTTTATTTTCTTTGCAATGACTCTTCATTACTCCTTAATTTCAGAGGAGAACTTTAGAAGTAAAATACTTACTTCTTCACTTTCACTTACACCTTATAATAAGTACTGTGAGATAACACAATTAAGAACACATTAAAAAAGGGAGTTCTCTTGCAGTAATGATGAACTGCACATATATTCATATTTCTTTGTAAATGTGATTCTCTCCATTGCTTATAAGGTATGATAATTTCATTAGGTATGAAATGATACGTTATCCATTTCTGCAAGTACATGTTTATACCAAAGTACTGAGAAATTATTTTAGCCTACGTATGTTTTGAGAACTTTGAAACTGAATTGTGGTGGTTGGCTTACAGACTGCTACAAATTGCTAAATTAGGATATGGTAAATATATTGTACTTCTGACTGGGTTCTCTGTCTAGCAGCTTTTTTCATCCATCTGCTTTGTTCTGTGTTGCACTGAGAGCAGATACAGTTTGAAGTCTGTTAATGTGGTATATGTGCATGAGGGATTCTTAATTTTTTTTTAAAAACTGGGCAGTAAAAGCAGTATAGTAATGAAAAAGGAAAAAAAACTATCCCAAAACACTTGAAAAAAAAACTTTATACTGGGCAGTCTCATCAGAACTGTTTCATTTAACATGGTGAAGACTTCTGTTCAAAGTACAGAAGTGGGTAAAGGGTCTGCTCATTTGTTTCCTTCATGATTATGCAAATTGGAATGGCATTCTTCTGCTGTTTAACTCCTGTACTTACTCTTTGAGATCTATTAAAGATTTTGCTATAGGAAAATGTTTCCTTTTAACTGTAATTGCATAAAATCAGAGGTGTCTCATTCCAATTATTGGAGAAGATGGTTTGACATATATGTATCTCCAAAGGAAGACTAAGACAGCAAGAGAGGGCAAGTGCTGTCACTTTATTACAAATTCTAAGCAGCTGGGGAGTGTGGGGATAATAAAGAGAGAAATCCTAGTTAATGTTTTGTAAAGTGGGGATAGTCACCACTGAAGATCCAGTGATGTTTCGTTGCTCTGTAGGGTGGCAGCAAATTGGTCAGTAGTGTGTTGTTTACCTGCATGGTTGTAGTTTTGTGGAGGGGGGTACTCGTTCTACCTCAAAACTCTTTAGCATTGTTTTGGTTGCTGGGGCAGCAGTTGGTTGTCAGTGGCTTTTCTGTATGGTTTGTCAGGGCAATGGTAGTTGCCAGAAGTACTTCTGTTTTGTTCATCAGAGACAACAGTATGTCTGTAGTACATAACCCTCCTGTTGGGTAGTCAGCAGTTGATCATGTAGTTGTCACATAGTGAGCTGCTAGGTATTCACACTGACTTTGTGGTGGTCTTCTCTTCTGAGTTGACCCCCCCGTCCCCAAGTCAGCTTGAATGCCCAACAGGGTCAACACCAGGAAATGGTTTTTCCTGGTTGCCAAGCTGCATGTTTCTCTTACTGCTCATGGTAGCCTTTAACCCCCAAAACTTGTAGAGCAGGTTATGTCTCAGATGGGTACTGCTGAATAGGCTTTGAGCCAAAAATTGTTCCAGCTTCGCACAGGGGTTATATATGTTTGTTTTTGTCGCCGATTCAATTCAGTGCAAAGCTGCAATAGTTGCAAGTGGTGACCAGTGAATGCAATAGTTCTTAAATTCATGTATGTGTTCTTTAGAATTTGCATCTGTAACAAGCAGTAAGCATATGCATCCAAAAAAAGACTGAACTCAATGTTTAGCAAGCCACTGATGTTCTGCTAATAGTATGTCTCTGATCAAACCTAGTACATAGCTTCCTGTGAATTACATTTTAATTTGCACTCTATCAGACATGGGTATTAGAGTCACACTGCTTTGTTGGTGGTTCTGAAGCACGTTACTGCTAAGCAGCAAATAAATGTGTCTTTTCTCTGTTAAAACAGTGAATTTTAAAAAATATCTTCTTGAAAAAGTTACGAATTCATTTGGAAAGGCTGAGGAGAAAGAAGTCGTCTTTTGCCTTCAGGTCTCTCTGTGAAATGGTTTTGCTCTCTTGCTGAGCCCAAATTATGTCTGAAAAAGTCAGAGGAACAGGGTAACTAAAGATAGTCACATCAGGTGGGGCCAGCAAGAAATACCTTAGACTGAGGAAGAAAAGAGAATTAAAGAGAGAAAAGCACAAAAATCAAAGGAAAGAAGGATTAGAGTGAAATCAGATGTTACAAGGAGAGAACAAGCAAATAGTACGGAAAAGAATAATAGCAAGTCAAAAATGATACTATAGGATATAGAAATTCTATCTTACAAGATTATACCATTCTACTTCATTGTGAAATTAGAAAGACTAGAGAGTTTCTTCTTTCTTCATGTGAATTACATAAAGCCTGCAAAAAGGCAGATTTGATCTCAATTTAGAATTAACACAAGGATACTTAGGAGATAAGGGGAAGTGCTTAGAAGCTTAATCCCAAATATTTAACTGGAGATTTCAGTAGTGTTTTTTTATGTCCATTACATGATCAAGATAATAGATGTAATTTTAATTTAATAGTTAAAAATACTACTTTTCTGATATAGTGGGAGAGGAGGATGGTCTGTGTATCAGTACACTTAAAATATATTTTCTTGGTGTTCTGATCTAGAATCTTTTGTGCCTGCTCTCTTGGAGCAAAGGATTGAAAGGTGAAATCTCATTGCTTGTTCTGCATTTAAAACAGTGAGGTGGTATTTGGGGCACAACTGAAGCTACTGCTTTTGGCCTTCTACAATTCACTTGCAAGCAGCTCCAACGCTGCCTCTGAAGGAGATGCCTTGATACTATGCAAACCATCTTGCCTCCCACTTTCCTTAAACTGAAATGTTTCTCAGAGTGTTAGCCAATTTATTCCATGTGTATTAATGAATTAGAAAACCGTCTTTGCGAGCACAGGAGGAATGGACACAACAGAAGGAAGGGCAATTTTCAGAAAAGATGGAATTCCTCTTACTCAATGAAATTCTGGTGGTTTTGAACACTGATGCTCAGGAAGGCTGAGAGCAGCCTGCTGGGAGGAAGGGAAGGATAGGACAAGGAGGCAGGTGAAGCCTTCCTGATAAACAGTTGGAAAAGGTGTAATGAACACAGCAGAGCTGTGCGCTTGCTCTGCGCCTTATATAAAAGATAAAATTCTCCCCCTTCCCGAGTATCAGTAGATTTTCATTTTTGTTCCGCTTTTTTTTGCTTAGTACTTAAAAGAGTAGTGAGAAGCCCCTAACAGTGTTAGTAGGATCTGTGTCAGGGAGCTGATGAAAAATTAGTGCCCTGGTACACAACAACACACACAGCATTGTGGTTTTTGCATGTATTAGAACTACTTAACACTTTGATGTGTAATCAGAAAATGCTTACGCAACCTTTTCAGCAGAGATACTTAAGAGAAACAAAGACTGCTAGAACTGCACAATTTGCAGAAAATAATTTTATGCCCTTGTTACTGCCTGGAAACGTGGATTTTCAAAGCAAAAGCTACAAGGATGAAAGAGAATAGAAGGCAAAAGGAATATGCATTCCCCTAGCAAAAGCTACATGTTAAATTTCTGTTAGGGTTATTTATGTACATTGACGTTTGACAACTTGCTTACTGTTTCCTTGCGTTGTCCACAATTTTATCTACAACTTAAACAAGTATAGATAGAAATGATCGTGTCAGAAAGGAGGTGATAAAACAAAGAAAAGCATAAAAAGCCAGCTATGCTTGGGAGTATATAATTGTCTCTTGTGGCAAGACAATGCATACAACTAGTAGAAAAAATAGAGATTGTGGAATATTACTGAAAAGACAGTAAGAATTATAAATCAGGCCATAAGTTATAAAAAGGAATGATCATTATGCAAATGGATAATCACGCAGTGCTTTAGTAGTGGCTGTACAGTTCTGTGTAACACACAAAGTAAATATTGTACCTCCAAGCTCCTAAATTTTTAGGAGGTACCTCCCTGCCCAGCTCTCCTGTCTGCCCTGGTCAGCCACTACCAGCTTTGTATCTTCAGCAAGCTTGCTGAGGGTGGACACCATACCTTCATCCAGGCTGATGAAGATGTCGAACAAGATCAGACCCAGCAGCGATCCCTGGGGAACTCTGCTAGTCATGGGCTTCCAACCAGGCTGTGATACTGTTGACAACCCTCTGAGCTTCACCATTTAACCAGTTCTTTATCTGCATCACCTTCTACTCATCTATTCACTGCTTTCTAAGCTTCTTAAAAAGACACTGTAGGAGATGTTGTCAAATCCCTTGCTGAAGTCAACGTACACAACACTCTCTCCCCTTGTCCCCAGTCTATCCAACCAATGATGACATCACAGAATGCAGCCAGGTTGGTCAAACATGATTTCCCCTTGGTGTACTTGATGCTGACTACTCCTGGTAAACCTCTTATCAGGAATAATCAACTTGGGTACACAAGGTGTGTATTTATTATTCATTTAATGCACATTAGAAAGGGTTTTTAGAAAGTGAGTTTTTTGTGTATCTTAAGTATACTTACAGTTAAGAGTCTCTTATTTAAGTTGATAGCATTACTTATTCAAAAATGTTGCACAGATAACAACTGGTATACCATTAATGTTGCTCTGATCCTTACAAGTGTACAAGTAATCTTACCAGGCCATAAACAGTTGATTTAATTTTAATGAACTCACTTTTGAGACTGTAGTATGCCAGAAATGCTTCATACTACAACTACACTAGATTTTTAACTTGAACACTTTATTTGGGTTGGTATTTAAGAAATGCTTCAGTAAAGAATTAAGGAGGCAGTACTTCCCAAAAGTAATGTGCTGAAAGTTTTTTTTTTTTTTTGTATGTTAATGCTTTCAAAGGACTTTAGTTATTTCAGTTGTACTAGAAAAGGATCTAAAATAGTAGGCAGAGGAATTGCCAGTGTGTAGCTACATTGTGGAGGATATGGAGCAAGTGTGCTCCCCCTACACAGTAGCCAGAACGAAAAGTGAATTGTTTTTACTTATGTGTTTCTGTATAAATATGTTTATATAGGAAATTCTCATCAGGAAGACCAGGCTTTGATTTTACTGCTGTTCCTGAGCACTCTGCTGCAGTTCCTATTACACTTCATTCCTGCAGTTCTTTAGTGCAGGAGAATAGGAATTTCTATCTTGAAGGAACTTGCAAGACTGTCCCTCCACTTTTCATCCTTCTCCCTAATTCCTCCTCTTCTAACAACACTAGCATGATTGTTTACAGCAAATAACAAATCTTTGCTGTTGTATAATGACTGGTGCACCTAATTCTGTTCCAATTGCTGTGTTTCTGCAGTAACAACAGATAGCAATATTGATAGGACTGTCATACTGAGTAATTGGTTTCTACAGAGAAATCAATAGAGAAATGATATATAATGATGTTACTTTACTGTACAGACTCACGTGGCTTTTGGACAATAGCATGCAGTTCTTAATAGTTTTTCAGCATATCAATTTTATTTTGTTTTATTCGATTACTTTCAAAGGTTGCCCTCAGAGAATGAAGGACTGTGCAGAAAGAGGAAGAATAATGAATCAGTCTCCAAAAATGGCTCAGTTTCCTGATAATTTTTTTTTTAAAAACTGTTTGGCTGGATGTCTATAGTTGGTCATTTTCTGAAATCAGCTTTTTTGTGCCTTTGTGTTAACTGTTGATCAGAGATGGAGTAAACAAAAATAATTCAGATTGAGTAGCCAAATGAATAAATGTGTTAGGTCTACATCGTTTAAATATTAGGAAGAAATATGGTATCTTTTTCTTTACTGCTTCAAATGAAATTACAGAGCCGATGACTTCCTACAAATCTCTACTTTCAATGGAACTAACAGGTAGAACTACTTACAACACTTGTTTTTTTTAAAAAAAATTTGCAAGAAGAATACTTATTAACACCAAGTACAAAATATTTAGCCAATTTTTACCTGCTTCAGTTAAAAACCTAGAAGAGTTTCAAGTAAACCTTTCCAAAATTCTTTGTTCCTGAAGTTTGACTTCTAGATTTTTTAAAACATTGCCTTAGTTTGTTTTATTGTTCACATTTCTCACATGAGCAGTTTAAAGGAGCAAATATTTTATCTTTGAAGGAATACTTACTGCCCATTTATTTATTTATTTTTGTTTAGAATGGACTGATATGTCTACATCTCTGAATGAAAGAAAAATTATTTTGAATGAGATTTGAATGCTTTATCCAAATGGCAAACTTTTGCATGTTCTTTGAATTCTTTAACTATTCTGTGAACTTTAGGCTGCTGCAGATTATGATATGCCATTCCAAGAGCACGAAATTCTGAATTTGGCTCTGTTGAAGAGAAATCTCAGGAAAATTGGATGTGGTTGAAGCTCTGATTTTAGTGCTGTATGAGCAAAATCCCCCAGTGACAACCTTTTGTTATAGAAAGGATTTCATTCCTGAGTTTACAAAGGCAGAGAAAAAAACATGCTGGTGCAGTTCAATATACACTGAAAAAAAATGTTGAAGTGTGAAAAGCTAATCAAAACATTGGTGGTGTGAGATGATTCTACCTAGGCAATTGATTGCTCATGATTTGTTCTGTTGTTAATTTAACCATCATTTGTAAATATCTAATAACTCCCTTGCTTGCTTTTTTACAGCTGTTTTTTTCCCTTTTAATTGCTAATTTGCAGAGTTGTCCTCACTTGCAGTTAAAACTGTATGTCAGTGTTTCAGAATAGGTCTACTGAGGACTGAGAATCTATAACTTCTATCACTTCTCTATTATAGGCTTGTTGTTAAAATGTTATGTTTAGCATAGTGTATAGGGAATGAAATGCTGCAGCATTACTAGATATAAAAGAGTATACTAGCATTACTAGATATAAAAGAGTATACTGGAAACTCAAGGCCAGAAACGACTTTAGTGAGCCTGAAAAATAAAAGATTCTTAATCAGAGTGTAAAATATATCTTCTAGTAGTCCAATATGTCTGCTTAATGAGCTTAATTATCATCTTTTATTAACTTAATTGGGTTGAAGACTAATGCAACACATATGATTATCACTTTCAGTAGTACTAGACATTGAATGAACCTCTAGGTTAATGTCTCCTCGTATAAATTAGTAATTTAATTATTAGAGAATTAGAGCACTTGACTAATGCACAAAGGACTAGTGAGTGATTTTAAGACTTACATCTCAGACAAAGTATTTTTCTGATTGAATACTCTCAGAATAATACATCAGATGCACTGTCGTTTTCATAGATTCTCCAAAGTTGGAAAAGACCTCGAAGATCATTAAGTCCAACTGTCCACATATACTAATATTTCCCAATAAACCATATCCCTCAGTACAACATCTAAACACTTCTTGAGCACCACCAGGGACAGTGACTCCACCACCCCCACGGGTGTCCTGTTCCAGCACCTGAGAACTCTCTTGGAACAGAAGTACTTCCTAACATCCAACCTGAATCTCCTCTGGTGCAACTTCAGGCCATTCCCTCTAGTCCTATTATACTAATTATGTGGGAGAAGAGGCTGACTCCCACCTCACCAAAACCTCCCTTCAGGTAGTTGTAGGGAGTCATAAGGTTACCCCTGAGCCTCCTCTTCTCCAAGCTGAACAATCCCTGCTCCTTCAGATGCTTCTCAGAAAGCTTGTAATAACTTCATTCCAAGTGGGTAACAAAAGTGAAAAGATAGTCGTAACTTTTATATGCTGATGGACTGAAATTGAAGGAGGTCACCTATATTAGGACATGGTTGGAATAACTTAATTCTGTTGGTCGCTGCCTCTTCTGCATGAATTTTTTATTAAGAAGAATTTGACTTTTTTTTTCTTTTAAAAGAACACTCATTGAATTACATTATTAGCTAGTTCTTCAGCTAGTTTCCATTGACATGAAAGTTATTAAAGTATTTATTTTTCTATTAAGTGTCAGGCTTTCTATAATGTTTATAAGGTTAATAAGGAACAGATCATACAGAAAAAAATTATTGCAATTTTCAAATATACAAATACAACTTCTAAATTTCTGCAGACGAATTTAGTTGTTTTTAATGTCCGAATTTTTTACATATGCTTTTAATACAGTGTGTAGCTGTTCATGAACTTCAAGTATTAGTCATTTGTATTTGAGATATATTGCTATCTCTCACTGCAAGAACCTTAGTGTTTAATTAGCCAATCCATCTAAGTTAACAAACTTCATGAAATATTCAGTAATGCCCCCAATATGGCTGTTTCATTTTCATTCATTATTCTTCTTTCTGTTTCTTATTTAGTGGACTTTTTGATATACATACTTTCCCAAATGATGATTTTATTAGGGTAAATAAGATTTTTTTTTTGTAACCCTCTTATTTTAATTAAATGGACAAAAATTATGCATATCACCTATGGCCAGTGTAAATGTGATGTAAGTGGCCACTCCTGATTCTTATTATTTCCTTATGCACATGTAGAGCTGAATTAAGTTACATCCAGATAGTAAAATAACCTTGGTCCCAGCTTCCTCAAAACAAACGTTTCAGCCTCTTTGACCTTCATACATGGTTAAAATTTATATTCATTGATTTTTTTGAATCAATACAGCATCTGTTCGATTTCACAAAAACATATTTAAATGCTCTGATTTAACTTCTAGAGAGGGAGAGAGTTAGGGTCATAAGCCTTGAGCATATCAAAGCAGGCATAAATAACTCAATTCCTTCCTAGTATGTGAAGAAATCTACCTGAATCACCTCACTTCTTTTTTCATCTATCTTACATATTCTTCAGTGTCTTATTGAATGAAGAATCCCTCTTCATCCACCCTAGCAATTTGGCAGACCTGACTATTGGCAGTTGCTGACAGAATGAAGCTGTGAAAAAGACTCAAAATACTCAATAATTGATTTAAGTACCTGTCTGCCCCTCAAAGAACATCTCATGTCTCTGAATGTCTAAGCAGAGGTTGGGTTGGTCCTTTCCACTGTTCATGACCACTTCCTGAGACTGAATGTATTCAAATCTATGGGGCCTGATGACATGTTTCCCAGGTCCTGAATTGCTAAGCTGCTTTCCATCATATTTGAAAGTCATGGCTGTTGGACGAAATCTACAGTGACTGTAGAAAGGAAAACATTGTTCCCATTTTTAAGGGAGGAATGAATATCTGGGATACTTCAGGCTGGTTAGCTTCATGTCTGCCTGAGAAAATCAGGGAACAGGTCTTCCTGGAAGCTGTTATTCCACATGCAAGATGAGGAAGTGATCTGAAACAGCCAGCTCAGCTTCAGTAATGGCAACTTGGGCCTGGCCATTTTGTTGGTCATCTTTGATGTAGTGACAGCATCGGTAGACAAAGGAAGAGCGCTTGATGTTAGCAAGGTCTTTGATATATTCCCACATCATATACTTAGCTGTAACTTGGGAAGATGTGAGCTATCTGGTGCATAAGAAATTGGTTAGATGGTCACAGCCAGGATGCTGTGGTCAGGCTCTATGATCAAGTAGGGGCTGAGTGGTGCAGTTGACCCTATAAAAAGAAGGGATGCTATCCAAAGGGGCCTGAAAAAGTGGCATGCAAAAGTGGCACCTAATTAGATCCAGTAAGTTCAAATACAAGATGTTGCGCTCGAGTCAGGGCAATCCTTGATATTTCTGCAGACTGAGAGAACTTGAGAACCTGCTGAGAAAGACTTGGATGTCCTAATGGTTGAAAAGATTGGCATAAGCCAGCAGTGTGCACTTGCAACCTGGAAGGGTATCAGGGCATGCTTGTCCCCTCTCTACTCTCCCCTTTTTTAAGTCCCATTTGAAGTACTGTGTCTAGGTCTGGGGCTGCCAGTGCAAGAATATGGAGCAAGAGCTGTTGGAGTTGGTTCAGGAGTGAGCCATGAAAATAATCAGAGGGCTGGAGCATCTCTCTAATGGAGAATGGCTGGGGAAGCAGGGCTTCTTCAGCTTGGAGAAGGCTCTAGGGAGACCTCGTTGCAGTCTTCCAGCACTAGAAGGAAGCTTTTAAACAGGAGGAGGACCAGCTTTTTATATGGTCTGATAGTGATAGGACAGGAACGAAAATATCTTAAACTAAAAGAGAAGAGATTTATGTTAACCAGTTTAGATAGGAGGAAATTCCGTACTCAGAAGGTGCTGAGGAGCTGGAACAGGCTGCTCAGAGAAGCTATGGATGCCCCATCCCTGGAGGTATTTAAGATCAGGTTGGCTGGGGCCCTGAACAGTCTAATATATTGGTTGGCAATCCTGCCCATGGCAGAGGGATTGGGACTAGGTCTTTAATATCTCTTCCAAGTCTTGTCATTTCACAGTTCAAATAGTTAAAAATAAATGACTCAGTGGTTTGTACTCTAGGAAGAAATTTGTCACATACTGCATCTGCAATCCATGTCTTTTCCACCTGGCACAAATTTTCATTAACCTTAACATATGTAGCACTGTAAGTCAGCACATGGCAAACTAGCACATCAGACCAGACTAAAACATTGCTTCCTTTTATGGTGATATTGAATTACAATTCCTACAGTATTCTTGAACTCTGTAGCTAAGCAGTGATTTGGTGCGTGTTATTGTGACTAAGCATATTTACAGCTGTTCAATAGATAGGTTACCAAAGGTTTATTTCCATGTTTGTTTAAACCTAGTGCATTATTCAGTTACTACATGCAAGTCCCTTGGATGTTTTTCCTCCTCATTAGCTGCATGCAAGTCCATTAAGCTTTGACCAACATGGGAATGAAGGAATCTAGATGGTGAATGTTCAGTTTATGCCATTATGCAGTGATTCTTAAACAGATTAAAACTACTCAGGCATTCAGTAATGACTATGTAATGCTAAAAGGTTAATGTTCTCTAGTTCATTACAGTTGTTAAAAATATGCAAAATTTAACTTTAAGTATCCTAAGAAGTTCTCTACCTTCAGATGTGTAACAAATATCTATTTTCATAACCAACATATGAATATGCAAAAGCTAAGCTTTTAAGATAAAACGGTCACATTCTTGGATTTTTCATGCCACCCAAGGCAATAAGGTAGCTTAGTCTATTCCTCCATATATCTGTAAAATTAATTACGCTTCTGACACTTTATCAGATACAGAGCAAGGGATTATTTGTCATTTTAATTTTTCAGATATTTAGAATGAAGATAAATTTAATAAATTATAGGGAATCTAGCACAAAATATATATATGAAAGCTTAAATAATACCTTTTGTCATTTTAATCTTTTGAAAGTTGCCTTCATGAGCTTCAATCTGGCAGAGCATCTGCTAAAGATTAAAATAGCTAAAAAGAAGGAATAAAATAATTTTTTTTTTTTGTAAATAAAATTAAAATAAATCTCGTGCTACATGCTATAGAATGACAGTGTGGTTTTAAAAAAATAGATTAATAACTACAAAATAAACGTAAAGTAAGCATCCTGGGAGGTATGATACAAATGTTTAAAATAAATTTTAGAAATTCATATATGATGAGGGTCTCTGTCACTGCCATCCTTTACAAACTCCTTGTGGAGCATGGACTAAATATGTTGCCAATACAGTAAAATCTGAAATCATGTGTTCTGAATTTTAGAGATGTGAAATTATTTTCCAAACTGAGAATTCTACTGTTATCAAATTGCGTTATTGGACTTAAAATATCCTTCCTTTTTAAAGGACCTGTTTGATCTGTACTTAATTGAGAATGCAGGTTACTTTCTTCCCCATGAGCAGAAAGTTTAAAAGTAGAGAGAGAACCTATGCTTGCCAATTCTGTAGCTTTTGGAGATGTAGGACTGGGATGGAAATCTAGGAAATGCTACAATCTTCCTTTATGAGATCCTATTGCTTCTTGAAGATATTTGATGATAAAATAGCATAATGAAGTAGAAATCTAACTGAAAAAGGCACTCATATTTCCCTTGTGCGTGTATGTAAATGTGAAGTTTCAGTGCTGTGCACCAAGGACTGGCTTTGCAGGATCTTCTTTACCTTAACCTGTCTGATGTGTTTACTGACTGGTTGGTGAAATGTAAGTAATGTCCCCAAACTACTTTACGTGTAGACTTGCAAAACAGATTGCTATACATTAAAGATAAGGACTTTTCAGACAGTGCATAAAAAGTACCAAGATTACTTATCTTTTTTAATCGATTTCATCTGTATTTCTCATCTGTCCATCACTACATGCTTACTTAGTTTTTATGGTATTTGGTAGTTATTCACAACCTGAGAGTCTAACAGAAATTGACTTCATTTTAATAAAGCATTTTTTTCAGTATCTAAATGCTTGTTATTTCTTCAGAGTGCATCTGGTTCTACTTTCTCTTCAGTATTCAGCTATTCTACATTATTATTTCACAGTCAAACATCATCAGTGATAATGATTAGCAGTGTAGGAAACTAAATGCAGGCTGTAAAAATGTGTATCTCATGTCTAAAATTGCTCAGTCCATTTCTTAGGTTTTTGAAACAGTGAAGAAAACCCTGTTTTCAGGAATCAGAATCTGTTGCCAAAGAATAAAAACCCTGATGTTTTGGTTGTGCCTTGAGGGATTGTTCACAGACAACTCATAAAAGGACATTTGATGTGCATGTACATTTATTTATTCCTGCATTATATTGCTCCTTTTGAAGATTTGCCTCGAAGTCTCCTGACACTGTGATCTAAATGCAATTTTAGTATACAATCTAGCAGTTGAGGAGGAAGAATAAATATTTAGGAAAACTTAACATAAGGAGAAAGCTTTTTGAAAATTCTACTCTTAATCATTTAGTGCTGGAAGCTTGTCTTAAATTTTAGATTTCCCTAATTTCAGGGCTGAAAAATATCCAAAATAAGGTGGTGGGGTGGGGGGGGAATTAATCTATTTAATATTAACTAATATTAGTTCTGTATATGTATCTAACAACTGTGGTCTATTGATATCTCTCATCAGGCACAAAGCAGTAAACACAAATTATATAATACAATATACAATATGTATTTTGTTGTATACAAAAATGAACTATATTCTGTTAAAATTACTTTAATTCTATCCAGGACATCTACCCATAGAAAATAATTGTTTGTTCATTAAGTTTCAGGTACTTTAAGATATTTTACCAACTGAAAATGTATCAGACCTCAAATTACTTCTAATTAATTTTTTTATATGGATGAAAAAAATTTGGAAGTAACTGAATGTTAAGTAGTAAAATCTCATACCGATGAGACAAATCGTAAATGAAATTCTATTATAATGTGGGTAATGTAGCAACTACAGTAATTTCATTACGATGAGGAAATTTTTTGCCTTGGAAGATTAAAAAGCTAATTATTGAATACTATACTGAAACAAATGGAAATCTTTATTTCCATTGAAGTAATAGCTGATTTGATACTAAGTATTTCTTCATATTTCTTCATCTTCTAAATGGTGGTAGGTCTGAATGTTTCTATTCAAGCTCTGAGTTTGTTTTTTGTTTTTTTTTTTTTTTAAGATTGAGCATTTTTTTTTCCTGCAATAAAAATCTTTCAAGAATGAAACCTCCACAGAATAATGCTTTTGACAGGTAATAGAAGAACCCATGAGCAAATTGGGTTTTAATGTGATTTATAACACAGAAAAGAACCTGCTACCCATGTGTAATTTTGATATGAAGATTGGCTCTTAATATTTAAATCTACATAAAAGAAAAAAACAACAACAATGGAATAGCATCCTATGGATTTTGTTTATCCTTTGGTAATTTAAATTTTAAAATAACCTTAAATTATCTTCAGGGAGAGTAAGTACTTGAAATTATATGTTATTTTCTCAAGCAAGCAAATAGAAGTGTTTCCACTTAATGCATTTTGAGATTATATCCTCCTTTAAACAGTGAGTGTAAGTATTTACTAAGGTCCTTTCAGAAGCCAGTATGTACAGCCTAAATAGAAATCATTATTTCAACATAGGAGATTGTTCTCCAAAAGCAGAGAGAGGCTCCAGCATCTGTTGTCAATGGCTCAGGGAGTTTTCTGATTCTCTCATTGCGCTAAGTTCCTCATGGCACCAGAAAGAATAATTTTTTACTTTCCTGGTTAGAAGCAACTGTCAAAAGTGTAAATGCAACATTGAAATGCTTTACAGTTTTCCCAAGGATCAAGATGCACTTTCTCATTGTCAACCATAGCAGTTGTACAAGCAGGATTACAAGGATTTAAGGCCCTATCTGTTTTTGCAGCGTGCATGGCCCTGTCTTTAGGATGTGGTTGTGAAAGGGTAGTGTACAATGTCACAGCAATGTGTCTTTTGGGCATAATGAAATAGGATATCCATTTTGGAATATCTCCTCCTCCTCATGAGGAAGTACTAATTACTTAGATTTAGCTGATTTATTTTGGAAAGAAGACAACATCAGGCACCCCACGAAAATAATCTTAAATTATCTGCCTGTAAGGTCCCATTGTGGTGGTCAGGCTTTGAACCGGATGGATTTCAAGACAAAAGTAATAGTGCAGAATTCAGGATTTCATAGTGAAACTAGTGCCAAAGCAAGTCTGTGCTCTTGATTCAATTGCTTTGGTATTTTTTCCACGATGACCTGCATTTCTGTATAGGAATGTTCAACTCTCATCCTCAGAAACCCACAGAGGTTGTTCCTCCATTCTGGAAAGATAATGGAAATTTTACCAGCAACTTTGATAGGGACAGGAATAAGTCAGTCACTCTCTAGCATCCAATCATGTAAAAGCTGTCAGTATATGAGGAAGTAGTCTTACCTTTTTTCTTTTTGATTTTTTTTCTTTTCTATTTTTGCAGTCTCTTTTCAAATGTTCAGACACTGAATATTCAGATGAGAAGACTTGACTCACTGGGCTGCTTAGGGACTTTGACACTCTGTCTAACTCTCTCCTGAAGTAGGCTATTTGTTTTTTGAGGTTAATATTTTTCAGTGGTAATAATACAGACAGTGTTGTTTACAGGTTTTCTAAAATCTAAACTTTTAGACAAAAAATAAATAACCAGGGCAGAAAACATCTGCAGTGTGTGCAACTGTCTCAGGAGAATTAGACTACGTGACCCTGTGAGAGATCCTTCATCCTCTATTGTTCTGCCACGCAAAGACTCATTAAGTCTGGGTAAAGGGTATCTAAAGGGTGATGGGAGGCAAATGTATGAGGCCAGGCTCTTCTAGGTGTTGTGTACTGATTGGTCAAGGAGTATTGGCCTAAATAATGGTAAGGGTGATGGAGCACTGGAACATGTTGCCCAGAGAAATTGTGGAACCTCCTTCTATGAAGATATTCAAGGCCTGTCTTGATGCCTACCTGTGTGACCTATTGTAGGGTACCTGCTTTAGCAGAGAGCTTGGACTCGATGGTCTCTTGAGGTCCCTTCCAACCACTACAATTCTGTGATTCTGTGAAGTAAAAAATAGAATAACTTCAATAATCTTATATAATTTTACAAGCCAGCTATAATGGGGAATGTGTCATTTCTTAAGGTCTTTCTTGCTTCTCTGCTTAAACATGGAACTGGTCACACTCTTTAATTAATAGAAGTAGGTTATGATACAGTAAAGTTAATGGAATTCAGACACAGAAATGCCTTAAAAGAACTCTTCAGAAGAGTATCTGGAATATTTAAATTGCGAGTTCAAATGCATTTTCACTTTGAATAATCCTTGCAGAGTTGAATTTAATGAAAGAATGAACTTCGTTTGCAAGACTCAGGAGAGAAGATTATTAGCTGAACAGCTTTGTTTCATTATACCACTGCTAATTTAATATTCTCTTGCAAGCTTAAAAATAGTCATTTTTCTGTCATCCTCTTTAAAATCATGCTTTTTTGATTTCTCTGTCTTAAGAAGTACAAAAATACTTGAAAGACCAGTTCTCCGTAAACTTTTTTTTTTTTTTTCAGAGATTTTGTAATGTTTGGAAAGTTTTGCATTTATATTTTTTTATAAGGAGGTGTTTTTTGTTTTGTTTTTCAAAATTACCTTGTATTGTAGAACAAATGAGGTTGTACAGAACCTCTGGAGTTGATCAAATTCCACCTCCTACTCAAAGCAGGATCAGTTAGACTAGTCTTAGGACTATATGTAATTCAGTTTGTACCCATTACCTCTTTTCCTGTCACTGAGCATCACTGTAAAGTGCCTAGATCCTTCTTCTTTACATCTCCCTATTAGATGTTTGTGCATATTTATATATGTTGATAAGATCCTTTCTGAGCTTCTTCCTGAGGCCAATGAATTCAAGCTCTTTCAAGGTCTTGCAATGTTCATTATATACTCTAAGCCTTTAACAATATTAGTGGCCCTTTACTGGACCCTCTCCAGGAGGTCCATGTACTTCTTATATCATAGAGCTCAGAACTGGATTGTATACTCTAGAAGTTTTTCACCAGGGCTGCGTAGATGGAAAGGATCCTGTCTTTGACCTGCTAACAATGTTCTGATGCAGTCTATCCTGATATTAGCCTGTTGGCTTTCTTTGACTGAAGGCCAGATTGGTTCATGTTCAGCCTGTTTTCAGTCACAGCGTTTTCTTTCAAGTAATTTTCTGTGGAAAAAAATTAAATAAAGGAGTCACTGCAGAGACTGAATTCTCTTCCCAAAGATGATTTCACTCTTACTTATGTACCTGTAATGACAGAAATCAGTCTGAAGTGGAAATTTAAGCATATAATTCTATTTAATCTCTTTAATTCTAATTAACCTCACCAGTTCAAAATGTAGGGGAAAAGGTGAGCTGATCAGGTGTTTAAAAGAAGTGTTGGAAATAGAGTTTGCTGGAGAATGTAGCAAGTACCTAATCTAATAAGTGTAATGAAATTACTGTGTTTAAGGTAGCCAGGGCTTTTGAAGGGAGGAGAGGGAAATTTTAATTCCAAGCTGCTTCTTGAAGTTTGAGTGGGAGGAGACAGTAGGGAACCAGCAGGTAGGAACATCAGAGTCTAGATTTGTCAACTGGTCCTCAGAATATTAAATATGAAGTTCCAGAGCTATAAATGTGGACCGGAAATAAAAGGGGTTCACTTGCAAACATAACTCAAAGCTATCTTGTACTTGACTGTGATTATTTTATTTTTGTTTTGCTGTTTTCTTTTTGTTTGTTTTGTTAGGTTTTTTTTTTTTTTTTCTGCTGTTATTGTTTGCTTATTGTTTTCTTTCTGTAATGTGTCTGTGTGTGCCATCTTCCAGTTAGCTCTGTGGTACTTGTCCACTCTCAGTCAAAAGCAGAACTTCTGAAACGTTTTCTGTACAGTGCATGTGTAATTGTGGTGTACAGATGCAGTGGAATGAATGCCTATGTGATGGAGTTTGAGTTTTGGTGATTATGCAGATGAATGATAACAGTTTACCCAGGATACTCACCCAAGTAAAGATGCAAGTATCACAGAATCTCTTTATGTCACTGTTACTGCAAGCATGGCTGCTTTTAGACTGCTGCCCAAAGCAACAGTGGAGGTAGATATAGGTTTCCCTCTTATAATCTGCAAGGTGTCTCTGACTGCGTTACAGCTGCTTTCAGACTTCCATCAGCTGGGTAAGATAGAGGCATAAGTCTTCTATAGATAGCTTTGAGTGAGTAATTTAGTGCATGTAATTTCTAGTCTTTTAATTGCCTTAAGGTAAAGTTTTAATGTGTGTCAGTAGGTCACTAGGCTGTTGTTTGCTATCAATACCAAGTGCACAAATCTTCTGTGAGGGTACCTGCTATGTATGAGCTGAGTTTAGCAAGCTATCTCCTACTGGTCTGCAGGAAAGCAAAGCTCCGTATTAAATATCAGCTGTTGTTTTTTGATTTTTTTAACAGTATTTTTAATTCCTGATAGTGAAGAATATGACAATTTTTACCTCTAGTGGAGGATTTGGTTTTTCATTTTTTTTCTCACTAGATTATAGTGATGAACTTCTAACACTTGTCCACTTCTGCCTATATTCAGTGTTTTCAGAATAAAAGCACCAACCAAGTGAAGTTAAGTGATAGTCGCAGCAGTCAGTGGTGTTTAAATTGTTTTATGCTTTGTGGTTTATTTTTTATTTTCTTCTGGTTTAGGGATTCATTTAAGTAGCCTTAAACACAAGCAGTCTTTTCTTTAGGGTGTTACAGTATGTCTCTGAATATCTTAGATAACTGTCAAATAACATTTTATTTTTATTTTTACTATGCTACTCAGGAGAAAGTGCCTTCATTCATTAACATTCCTGTTTCATGGTGACTATGGATGTTCTGCTGTTACCTTGACTTGCAATAGAATAGTGCAGACAATGTGTCATGGGTTCCTTAATGCTACCTAGCCTATACATCACCTGCTGATGATTTTTAAGCCTTGGATCTGAAATAAGACTAGCTGCAGCTGACAACTGATGCTACAGCTTCCTTAAGGCAAAGTTTGGCTTTGTTTGAGACTTTCAGGCTGTCATGGCTCCGCCTGAGAAGTCTGTAATGAAAGAGACAACAGAAGAGGAAATGAGGAAGAAGAGGCACAAATGATCCATTAGTGGTCAAAATGAAATAGTCCTAAATCCAGAGCACTGAAGGCATCTGCTGTTCATTCAGCAACAGGTCACAGAAACAAGTGGATTCTTATTAAGTTTTCATGTAAGTCTGTACCCCTTCAGAAAATTTAGTAAATTGTAATGAAAAGTGTCAGCTGGAAAGAAAAAAACACTGGATTTTGTGTGAAGTACTTAAGAGGTGCTATCCAAACCATGAAGGTGAGTATTTTTATATCTCATCTCCCTAAAATAGTTATTTCCAATGCAGAGGACTATTGGCATGACTGGAGGCACTAAATGAATTGCCAGTGCTATAGTTAGAATCTGTTTTCTGAATCAAGCTAGCAGCAGTACTTGACTCCTGGCCTTCTGACTTTGTGCCTTAAAAAGAAAAAAAAAAAAAGCAACTGCCACCACTCTTATCTGAAATAATAAAGAATTAGAAAATCAGTCTCAAGTATTTATCCAAATACTATTTTTCAGAGGAAAACTCTTCCTGAAACTTGATCAGAAACTGCAGCTTTTTGAAGTGTGTGGAGTACCATAATTTTAAAGTAACAAAATATTTAATTGCTTATGATCAAGTAGGAATGAGGAAGGCAAGATGACTTGTAAGAGAAAGCAGAATTATTGGTTTCAATGACATGTCGCATAACATTTACAGTGTTTTGCTATTTTCTTGAGCTGTGTGATATTATTGTTCCCAGCCTTGTCCCTTTCAAAGAACTTTCAATGAACTGATGTATTTCAAAAAAAAAATCAGTGGGTTTTACACAAATGAGACTCCATAAAGAACTGTTAAATAGGTATTGTAACATGAAGTATGAGACATTTAACTAGTTTTGCTGCATGCTGCATAATGATTACTTGATGACAAGGTGCTAAATTCTGGGAAATTCAACAGTAAACTTGGAAGTGACAAACTCCTGTGCAAAAGGGCAAACCTTCCTGCAGTGGCAGGGTAACAGGGGAGCCAAGGACTATGTCTTCTTGGTACTTACCTGCTACATTCCCTAGGTAGGTACAGGAAGAAATTTCAAAGAAGCATTCAGTTGGGTGATTAAAAATAGATAAGTACCTTGTTTACTTTGTCACAATGATAATATTGAACTTTGACAGTCTGAATAGTCAGTCAAACAGTTTATCAATTCTTTGCTAAAATCTTAAACAAAGCCTCGCAAAAGGGGATTAATTTGCAGAAGCTACACAGCACAAATTATCTGTGCCATAGAAGACTGGGATGGCAGCAGATGCTGAATGGTCCTTGTGGCATGGCATGTTACTTGTTCTGGTGTCCAGAATCATGAGCTGTTAGGAAAGAAAAAAAAAAAAGACACTGAATTGTAACAGACTGTAACAATGCTTTATGCCAAACACTAGGGAAAGATAGAACACTCTAGCAAGTTTACATGATAAATGCACTTTGACATGACAATTAAAGATCATTTAGGTCAAGTAATAACTGTCATATTCAACAAGTAGGAAGTGTTTGACTACAAATTTGGCATGTGAACATGTGGCTGGATTCCATAATGGTTGATCCAGTGGTAGACCCTAAATTTGCAGCTGTACCTCATCTAATGAAGCAAATTAAGTGCTGTGAGATTAGGATATATAAACATTTCAGATTGCCAAGATGCTGTGTAAGCATGTGAAAGGGCTGCCTGTAAATTTTCTTTTAGATGTAGAAGTTTCAAACTGGTCTGTTATAACATATATGTGGTTCCTACACCTAACCAACAGAAAATGTGCTGTTATTTCTTTCAACTGTATAAAATGCATCAAATCCTTTCAGCAAGTTTAGACAGACTACGCTTTCTATTTCAGCACTCACTCCTCTAAAATAAATCCTGACCTGTCTGAAGAATGCTTTCTGATTATCTACAGGAGAATATTTTTTGTATTTATGTATTATACTTCTTGACATTGGCATCAAAATGACTATCTAGATGTCAATAATTTATTTAATGTTTTCTGGAATTTCAGTGATTTTTATTTTTAACAGCATTAGTCAGTTGCTGTGGTAATGTCTTGAAGAGTCTAGATTAATACAGCAAAATGATTCTCAACACTTTAACATGAAAACCATATTGCAGAAGAAACTTTCTCTGATGGAAGGTCCAGAGAAGACCATCCTCAAGCCTCTGGTGTAAGTGGGGGTTTAAGAGTCTGTGTTATTCATGGAAATAAGGAAATACTGATTCAGAATTTAGACACTGCCTAAATTAAGTTGAATACGCTATTTTAACTCATCCACTGTTTCCAGAAGTGGTGGGAAGGAAAAGATGAATGTTTTAACCCAGGTACAAAATGTTTATGTGACTCTTATACGAAGTTGCCAAGTCAGGCATGTTTGTTATGGTCTGGAAAAGTATTAAGGCCACTAATGTGCCATTTTGCCATATTAGAAATGGTAGATTGGAAGAAACTGATGAATTCTAAACAGTCACTTCTGGATAGTTCTGTTCACTGGAATGCCTAAATGGAATTTCTGTAAGGAAAATGCATTTTCACCAAAGTAATTTTTATTCTACTCAGTTAAATAAAAAATTTAAAATACTCAAACACAGCTGAGTGAAGATACCTTATCTCAGTATTCAAGACAACAGGCATTGCTTTAAAATGCTCTTAAATTTTCACTGTGTGTGAAATGCTTGATAACAGGAAACTCCATTTTGTTTCATGATTATTTGTTAGAAGCATCTAAGGAGATATTATGTCATGATTTAATTATTAAAAAATAATAGTTAGGCCCAGTACAGAACTGCCACTTCAAGGGATTACTTGCATTAGTTTGAAATCACATATTGAAATCACTGTCTCTTTCAAAGCTTAAATTTTTGAAGGCCAGCCTGATTTAGTTGCTCCTTTTTTTCTTTTTTTTTCAAATGGCAAAGTGCAAGGTTTTGCACTTGGGTCAGGTAATCCCAGAGATGTGTACAAACTGGGAGAACTTGAGAGTATCCCTGCTGAGAAAGATTTAAGGACTCTGGTTGATGAAAAACTTAACATGAGCTAGTACCATGCACTTGCAGCTCTGAAGGACAATAAATTCCTGGATTTCATTAGAATAGAGGTGGCCAGCAAGGTGAGGGAGATGACTGTCCCCCTTTACTCTGCTATTGTGAGATCTCATCTGGAGAACTGCATCCAGGTGTGAGGCCTCCAACACAGAAATGTGGAGCTTTTGGAGAGCACTCAGAGAAAGGTCATGCGGATGATCACTGGGCTGGGTCGCCTCTCCTGTGACAGTCTGAAGGAGCTGGGCTTGTTCAGTCTGGAGAAGGCTGTAGGGAGACCTCATTATGGCCTTCCATTATTTAAAGGCAGATTACAATTGGGAAGGAAATCAACTTCTTACATAAGTAGATAACGGTAAGACAAGGGGGAATTGTTTAAAGGAAGGGAGATTTAGATTAGATGTCAGGGGGAAGTTTTTTACTGAGAGAATGGTGAGGTACTGAAACAGGCTGCCCAGAGAGGTTGTGGATGCCACATCCCTGGAGAAGGTCCAGGTTGGATGGGGCCTGATCAATCTGATCTAGTAGTTGGTCTAGTAGCTGGGATCTCTGCCTTTGGCAGGGAGGTTGGAAGGTCCCTTCTAACTCAAGCCATTTTATGATTAAATTTCTTTAAGCTTTGCCACTCCTTTGTGGTTCAGGTATTTCCATTTCAGTTCTGACATATCAGCCTACATCCTGTTCATAATGCCAGAGGTTTGTTTAATGGAACATATGGAAGCACTGGGCAACCAATACTGTAATTATCCAAATGATTACCCTGCTTACTTCCAGTATACAAGATCAGATGGCCAGTGTGTGCTTGGATAATCAAGGCTCCTTTCTTGCAGGTTCCCCCTTCTGTAGTTGGGGGTGTTTTCTACAGCTGACTTGCAACTGTTCTTTTCTATTCCATTAATGCTTTTATAAAGATTAAACAAGATTGTAAGATTACAGATAAAACCAAATGTTCTCATTGCAAACTTCAAACATTATTATGCAGTGTTAGTTAACATTTTAATGTGGGGAAAAGAAAGGCATGTCTATCCTACTTCTCTATTTTATGTCAGTATCAGGGCTTTTTCAGTCATTAAAAGTGGGATTTTTTCCAACAGGGGTACACTGCTTTGTCCTACAGATACCATTTCATTGCCTACTTGAGCAAACAAAGCTTTTGCTTCAGGGAAAACACTTCTCAGCAGAATTTTAAGAAGGTACTTGAAAAATACTACTAAACAGTTGGAGAGTTAGTTTCACTAGTAAGTAGGCCACTTAAAGTGGTGAAAAAAGAGTGATCTCATCATGAAATATTTCATGCCAGGCTCATCAAGAAAAGATTAAGCCCAAAATGCTGTCATAAATATTTTATATAAAAGTGTAAACTTGAATGTATTTATATGTAAAGTACTTCAAAAGTAATGTTTTCTATTTATTTCTATGGAATCTAAAATAGACACTAAGAGCACAATGACACTACTTGATAGAGCAAATTCTCAGCTACAAAACACTGTTTTTTCAGTATACTCACCATCACCAGGATTTTCACCAGTAACAAATAAGAGCCTGCATGCCATGCTTGTTAAAATCCATACAGCTGAGAACACTGCTTGTCTTTCACAACTCTATCATCACAGCTGAAACAAACCACCCACCACCTCTCTATTCTTACATCCACTTTATGATTTCCACAATTGTTCAGCAATTGTCAATGAATGGGTGTATCTCTTCTCCACAGAGGAAATCAGCAACACACCTTTGTTCCATACATCCTTCCATGTCAGATGGCACTTTGTCAGACTGTCCCTCTGTGACCATCTGTCACATGACAATAAAATGGAATATCATTGGGAAGGTTCAGCCTCTACTGCCGTATCGCCATCTGCCTCTGTTGTTGTGGACCAACATCATAAAGTCTTTACTTTTGGAGCAGTCCTTGTGTATGTGCGTACATTACATGGTATTAGTGATTCTGTGATAAGCTCTAATTATTTTAAAGTAACATTGCTGTCTTAGGCTCAAGTGATCAGCAGTGGGGGAAATACTGGTTCTAGCTGTCGGTGTAGCCTTAACTCTGCCTCCAGTTGGGCATAGTAATGCACACTGGGCACAGTAGGGAATACTGGTGCTACATTGCCGTCTCTTCTAGACCTCCTTAGTGCAGTAGTATATATGAAACATAATGATGCCAGTTTCATTTTGTTCTGGTGGCTTTGTGGTCTTAGCTATACTTTTGGCTTTAACATGGTGTGTTTCATTTTAGTCAGTGATTTCACATCTCCTCTTCCCCCCCCTCCCCCCCCCAAAAAAAAAAGTCTTATGCTGTCAGTGAAATACAGTAGTATGTATGAAGCATTTTAACATGTTTTTTATGGGACTCCAGTGAGTTGATAATGAACCAGTCAAGTTACTACTTGAGCAATGAACAGTGAGCATTTGAAGGATAAAATATGTATTGCAGAATAGCATTTGTTTTAACAAAATCTAAAGCCTCCATGTATGGTAGTGCAGCCTATGGTATTCACATCAAAACATTCACCTGGTGTACGGCACTGGAAAATCTAATGTAAACTTTTAAGGAATGATTTCATCCCAGCAGTGCTTGGGAATTTCTTCTACTTATATTTCCATAGTTCTTTGATAATGTTATGAAATTTGTGACATTATTAATGATTACTTTGATGCCCTATTACCCTCCTTAGGTTGAATCCCTTAATTCTCTGTACTAGAGCATCATGTGTCTGTCCTTGAAATGGGCAATTTATTATCTCATTATCATTTCTGACACTCAGACCAAACTATTGGATCTGAGCAGCT
Source organism: Odontophorus gujanensis (assembly GCA_013399175.1). Taxonomy (NCBI): domain Eukaryota; kingdom Metazoa; phylum Chordata; class Aves; order Galliformes; family Odontophoridae; genus Odontophorus; species Odontophorus gujanensis. Next base: position 111,001 of record VXAB01002753.1, on the reverse strand, counting down.
CTAGATTATGGACAATACTTCCCAATAGGAAATGCCTTATTTGGTGATATATCTATGCAGCAAAGATGTGAATTGAATGCTGATGCAAGAAATTGAGGATAATGGTGATATAATTAAGATGGGTGAATGCTGCCAAGAATAAATCTGTATTGGTAAACTGAAAAATATAATGGCATTCAAAACTGTAGACTAGTTAAAAAAATGTGTGACAATCCCTCTATTAAGTAAATATTTTATGAATCACTCTATTTTTTTCTTTTAGGAAAATAGAGCAGAGAAGTATTTTTGGTCAGTCTTGCTTAGAATACAGTTCATTTAGTATCCAATAAGATGGTAACATTTTAATAAGAAATTTACTCAATTTACATAAGAAATTAACTCCATTAAACCCAGTACTATAGGCAGGATCTGTCAATATTTGAAAATAACACATAGCACTGAGTTTGATTATACCTATAAAAAAAGATTTTCTTGATTTCATTGTATTCAGTGAAAATCAGGAGCCAACATTTCAGCTGGAATATGCCAGTGACCTTATACAGACACTGTAGTTGGGTGTACAAAGCATTACTGCTGAATGACCCCTAGGATGTTTCCGTCCTGAGTATAATCATGAAATTATTGCACTATATCTGAAAGTAAGAGTTTACAGAATGTGACATTAGCTATCTGTAAATGGCAGGACATTTTTGCAGTCAGTACGCACACACAACATGTATATACATGTATTTATATGCATGTGTATATACGTATATATATCTATATAAAAATATTCCAATAGTGATTTACAGGAAAAAAAAGCCTGTTTATGAAGTTGCGAACATGTTCATTTTTTTTTTATTTTTTTTTTTCCTAAGGATGCAGTTTACATGATATTACTCAAACAGATGGTAGTTTCTGTCAGAGACTGGAACATAGTGACATCATGGTCAAATGTATCCTCATGTTAATTGGTATAGTACAACTTATGGCATAACTAACAAAATATCAATATTTCCACTTCCTGAAGGGTGAATGAAATAAATGGCAATCCTGTAAATCAGCAAGTTTTAGCATTGACAGCTGATGCGGACAGCACTGTGCTGTTTCAGATGGCTGACATGTATTTTTCTCAATACACTGACCCTCAAAATTCAGATCCAGAAAATATAAAATCCCATCCCTTAACAAAGAAGTATAGCAAATCCATATATTGAGTCCAAGATTAATGCTCAATGTATGCTTATTTATGATCTCCAAAGTCCTGCCTGTATTCAAGCACAATTGTAACTATAGCTGTTTTTCAGGCTACTTGTCTGCTCCTCCTTCACTGCACTCCTACTGTCTTCTTCCTTCAGAAGACAGATTCAGATGATGTAAAAGTGAAGATGGCTATCAGTTTGTCTTGATAGCTTCTGTTAATTAGTTACAGCTGTCGTTAGGGTGAATCTTTTAGGCTGAAAAATGTTATTCTCGCAGTGGTTTAATGTGAAGGGCCTGCTAAGATGCTTATCTATTTCAACAGATCTTTTTTCTGTGGATATCATTAGTTTTGGATTGTACCTGAGGATACCAAATTAATGTACAAACATGCATCATTAATTTGGTTTTTGAAGAGTCTTACTGTTATGACCGTACCATTGCAGGTTACAGTCTTGATGCTACTTGTTCTGAAAACCCACGACTGATCTTTCACGTACTGCATGTCCTGTCCAGAAAAAGGTTGCAGTGACTGTGTGAATGCTAGAATCAGCTTAAAATCTATCTAATGGAACACAAACAATTTGAAGACCTCAGCATGTGCAAACTAGTGGGAGCCTCAGTGGATGCCTCTGCCAAATTGAATTGAGTTAACAGCCGTGCTTTTAAATCAAAGGCAAGTACGTAACAGCTGTTCACCTGGTAGAGGAGGGCTGTGTTCTGCTCTGTGCCAAGCTGAGACTCTGAGGTTTGGTAAGGCTTTTCATTTCCTTACAGTTATGTGTTTTATGCCTTGCTGTTATTATCTCTTTCAGTTTATTTCTCATAGTGGTGCCAGGAACATGATACTATCTTTATCAATATATTGGATGTGGCAGCCTAGTTGAGGGAAGTGTTTTGCTGGCCATGCACCTAGGTGATGCTAGCAATTTCGAGGTTTCCAGTGTGTGTTTTCTCAAGAGTCCCTTCACTCAGTCTTGTGGTACCTATAAGGTACCAGCTGATACCCATAGTTGTCGGCTGGCCAAATTCAGTATTCAAGCAATTCTGCTCCATTTGTGCATGTCCCCATTCTACTTTTCACTATAGCTGCTTCTGTCAAGTTGTCTCCTGTGAACTAAAAATATCTCTCTTTATCAGACTGTCTTGATCCTTCTGCTGCTGCTTTGTGTCTGTGCTATACCCCAGTATGGGCTGTTTGAGAGTTCAGAAGTCACCATTGTCCAGACCAGAGTCTTAAGATACTTCTGTACTTCAGGACAGAGGTGACTTACTTTTCTAGACTAGAATATAGGAATTGAATAAGTAGTAAAATAAATCTAAATAACATCTGGGATTTAAAAATAGCATCAGAACAAAGACGGAACTGTGTTTCAACAAACTCACAATTCTAATTGAACTTTTACTTATTTATATATCCTAAAGTATCAGAAGTAAAAACAAATGATGGAAATAATAAATAAAGGCAATCGACTCCAGTCACTGAATCTTATTTGTACCCTCCTTTTGTCCTAGAGTACAAAACTTGCTCAGTCTCTGCATATTTTTTTTCTCTGAATAAGTATGATATTCAAGGACAGTTTTCTTAAGATTCATGGTGGAAAGTGAATATTATCTAGTTGCTAGGAGATAACTTTATTTCTCTAAGAAGAGACCACTTTAGCTCCCACTTGTAAGAGACCCCAGTTATGACTCTTTTCTGTCACGTTTCTACCTGGAGATAATAAGTTAGAAAAAGTTTATGCAGCATATGTATGTTTAGATGTATGCTAGAAGCAATTCTAATGGCACATGAACTCCTTGAGACTTCTGCACTGTCTTAGGAAAACAATGACCCAGCCATCTTAAAAGAAACAAATGAGGCTTCTAATTGTTATAAAGATAAAATTTATGCAAGTATAGTCACATATAGCTGAAGCTTGTATATGCAACATCAGTAATTTAGGTTCAAAAAGCAGTGAAGTGTTTGACAGATTCAAGAAATGGGAAGTTTTTGGGGTGGATCAAGTTGTTCACCTATTCAAAATACTACTTTCTATATCTGTGAATAATGTTGTTCAGTCTTTACCATCTGGTGAAGAACAGTTTTCTCCTGCAAGATTTCTCAGTACTGAGAGACTAAGTTGCCTTTGTACAGTGTTCTGTCTTTGTGGACAGCACTGCATCAGTATTGATATGCTGTACTGGATTACCAGAAAACTATAGACCTACATCAAAAGGAGGAAATTAAAAACTGTATTATTGGAAGTTTAGGGACAAAACCCATTTAGGAGTTCCCTCTCCACCCTATGACACCAGCTGTGATTCTTTTGTCACTGTATTGTGTCTTGAAAGCATAGCAAATCCAAAAGAGGACTGTTAATTACTGAGTATTACTCAACATAGATCTGAGTGTGACTATTACAGTGTTTAGTGGAAAGTAAGGTGCTACCTGGGATTTCACAAGATAAAAGCTGAATTACTTTTAACTTCATAGATATATCTGGTTACGGAAGACTTAGTTTGAAACTATTCCTGTTAGTTTTGTGTAGTGTGTGAGAATATGCTTGTGAGAATAGTCGTACTGGCTGTTTAATTAATTCAGAGAACAGGGCATTAACTCTTTATAAATATTCAAAGATCCTGCCATCATCTGTGGATCATGTGCTATATAACGCTCAGCTGAACACAAGCAAGTATGATGTCCAGGTGACCAATAATACCAATGGCACTCTGGCTTGTATTGGAAATACAGTGGAGTGGGCTGTCCATGGAGGTGATGGAGTCACTGTCCCTGGAGGTGTTCAAGAAATGTTTAGCCGTTGTACTGATGGGGACATGGTTTATTGGAAAATATTGGTGATAGATGAACTGTTGGTCCAGATGATCTTTGAGGTCTTTTCCAACCTTGGTGATTCTATGATTCTACAGTAGGAATCCCTTGCTAAGTATGGGGCCCTGCACCCTCCAAAGTAACTCTCAGCAAAGTTTGTTATATAGTGCAATAAAATTAATTTGACAAAGATGTTGTGAATCATAAATCCTGAATGTAACTAGAAGTTACATATGCTAATGTGAGTATGCATGTTTTTAGTATGTAATATTTCTATAGCATTTACTGTTACACTTTAAAAACCCTGAAGATCCAGGGAGGGGAAACAAAACACCTTAATTTGTACAAATGGTATAGTCTGCTTGCTTGACTGAAGCAGAAGTTAGTTCCCATAAAATATCTTAGAGCTTTTTTGCAACAGGCTTCTGTTTTTATTGAAGGGATAAAGGTAATTAAAAAAAAAAAAGTCTTACTTGGATGATATGGTAGTAAATTGATAATTCTGCCATCATAATGTAGCTTAAGAGATAGAACAGATGCTTGTAAACAGTGTAATTCAGTTTCATGCCACACTGATGTTTATGTTCGAAGCTCTGCCGCGGGGGTATGATTTTTGCAGTTTGTGTGTTTGATAAAGAGCTGTATACAGAAACTGTAGTTTTAAGTTGATGTGAACAAAAAACAGAATACAAAATTAAGTGTAAGAACTTTGTTTGATAGATGTGTGGCAGATACTCTCCTTGGCTGCCATCTCAGTAGCTGAGAAAAGAACGAGATGCTGATGTTGCTGACTAAATATTCTCTGTCAACAACACTAAAGGAATTTTAAATGAAAATCCTTCAGTTGATTACTGTGGCCTCTGTATGAATGTGCACCCCATACAATAGGTCTGGAATTTTAAAGGGTACATTTAAAGTGCTCTTTACATCAGCAGAAGTACCATATTGGCTGAGATGCAGTGTTTATTTTCTACAACATACTGTTAACAGGTAATGCAAGTAACGCTAATAGAATTTTTACAGTAAAATAGTTGGAAGTGAGTGCTGGACTACTTGAGGCTAAATATTGGTATTGTCCATACCAGTGTTAATATCTGAAATACCAAGAGTTTTGTTCTTCCTTTAATCTTGTGTTGAATCTAAATGCTCTGAAAACAAGACAGAATGATTTGGAATTTGGTACTGTTGAACTGTGTAGCCCCTCATCACATTCAGTCATTTGGCAGTCTCTTTAGCAGCACAACTCAGCTATTCTAGGAATTATGCTGCAGATTTAGGAAACAATGATGTTGGCATATTATTTCAGTTTCCACGTTGTATGGCTTAGGGTGGTATATGAGATCAATAAAAGATCTTGTATTTAATATTTTTTGTCCGTTACACTTTTAGGTATCTCCTAGATATTGTGAGTTATGAAATGACAGAGACACCATAAAGTTTAATATCCTCTCTGAGTATTTGTGAATTTAGGAATTGCTACAGATAGAACAGATCACATGCTATATAGTTAGTCAGTCTGACAAACTCCACCATGATGCTTCTCAATATTTTAAAAATGTTGATTTCGGAATTGGTCCTCATTTGTCTTTCTGTAGGTAATCTCATTTTATTCTGTAAATATTCTTTAATGTGTTAGTCTTCAGCACAACCTTCTTTGAGGTCGGAGTGGGAAAGAAAACATTTCGCTGGCAACTGTGCTGTTGATGAAATACTTTAGATAATATTTTCTTGTTATATACTTTTTTAACAAGATTTTGATGCTGAACAGTGAAATCAGTTACTGCAACACAGTGGTGTTTTGCTACAGCAACATAATACTAAAGCTCTTCTTAGGTAGCATTTTAAAGATGAAAAGAAGCACATTAGAAGACAAACATGGTGAAAGAATAAAGGATCAATGGAGAAAGATAGCGGAAAAAAAAAGTCACTCTAAAAAGAAACATTCTGAATAAGTAAAGATGGTCAAACATTATACAGTCTATCAACTGCAGTATTGGTGTAACTTATTCGTCGCAAACTTTTGCATTTAAAAATTATTTTTTAATATAAAATACCTACACACTAAATGCTTGACTATAGAATGTAAACTATGTAAAAGTATTTGAGGCGTGACTACTTATGGTCATGGAATAAATCAGTATTTGTGACTCTGAAATTTGTTGTAGTCAGATTTTAAATGGAATCTGAAGTGATGATGTTATAATAACCACAAGCCTCTTGTATTGGGTATGTGCTCTGAAAATTATTAGAGAGAATAGAAAAGTAATATAATCTTCAGTGACTGAACAGATACTTTATGTAGTTCATGCAAGGGGTTTTTAAGATACAGTTAATGTATGAAAACAGAAGTATGTTCTAAGTTTCATACTTCTGGCTCTGCCAAAGAGCCTACTACCCTCTTGGCCACTGAAATTCTTTATTTATTTATTTATTTATTTTTGACTCCAAAGTCTTCTCTAAACTAGATTAAATACTCACTCATTTCTTATTTATGTAGGAGATGAAAAAGAAGGGAGAGGGAAGATGGTGGCCATATGCCAAAATACTTTGTTTAACATTCAGTTGATATGTGTTTAACATTTCAGTAGCAGACTTTGCTGCTCTTATGTAGAATTCAAAAAAAAAAAAAAAGAAAGGAAGAATAAACAACATACTGGTACTTACTTTTTGGTCTGCTTGAGAGTTAGCATGGTGCTGGTGATACTATTTTCCCAATGTATATAGAATTAGCTCTTCTGTTTGAAGCTGTTATAAGGAATAAGCTCTCTTGCGGGGAAAAAAAACAACATTTGTTGTTTTAAATGCTAGCTAGTTTACTCACTGCTGTATTTATTTCCTTAGTAAATTGAGCTGATAATCAGAATGTTAGATATCAAATTCAGCTGTGAGCTAGGCTGAGCTGTTTCTTAATCAGTACTGAAAACATGAGAAAGATGATGTGGTATAGATACGGAGCTGTTGGCTTAGACACATAGTGCTGAGAACATTCATGTGAAAGGTAGTTGTATAGTTAGAATATACAGACAAAGCCAAGGCACAGTTGGTCAATAGAAGTAGTGGACTGGTAACTTTCAAGACCCTCAGTAGCAACTAGAAAAAGTAAAGACTTCTTTAGTAACTCATACTTCAATAGTCTTAGAGTTGAGCTGGCAATTAGCTCAACTGTAATTTAGAATTATGACTATTGATATTTCTAACACCAAATCTTGTTACAGCATATTAATAAGGTATTATGGTAGTTTCCCATGGCTCTGAGCTCATCAGCTCTATTTCAGAGTATTTGTAGGAGAAGTCTGAATTCCCATTTGTCATACACTTGAAAAATATTGACTTTGGGGCCATCTTAATGTTTTGTTGTCATGACAATGATTGATTATGGTATATGTACATTCTCATTTAGTCCAGTACATAAGTACATGTCTGTCTGTCCCCAGTTAGATTTCATTGATTCCTCTTGTCTTTCTCTGGTCCCATCACAGTTTGGACTTCAGAGTCATGTAGTAAGCCCACTGATATTTAATTGGGGGAAAAAATGATCAGTGACTTCATGCTAAAGCATCTGCTTTCAGAATACTATCTTAAGAGATCAGTCAGTGCTAACAATTTCATCCAGGTATAATAGATGCAGCTGCAGTCTCAAAGCTTTGTCCTGACACCATTTTGTTTGCCTTAAATGATCCACAGTATTGATGAGAAAACACTGTTTTATAAAATTCATTATGGAAATCTTAAATCCACGTATTTACATTTGTGAATTTTTCACTTTGTTACAGGGAAAACTGCAGTAACAGTAACTGTAGTAATTTTTCATTTACACTCTTATGATCAAGTGTAAATTTTTCTTGAGATGTATCTGATCCTTAACAAGCCAGTTCTAGAGACAAACATGGAAAAGTACTATAGCACTAGCTATATTGTATGAAAGTACTTATCCACTCCCTATACCTAACTTATCTTACCTGATAACTTAGTGTTTTAAGAAGTCTATTTAAATAAATTGAGATTCAATGTAAAGGAAGTCATTCTCAATTCAAAAATGTAATTAGAAATGAAAATTAATATTTCCTTTCATAATTAAGTATGAACTAAGGCTATTTGACAAAATAATTCATGGATATTTGGGGTTTGTTGGTGTCTTAATTCACTGCAGTGGTTGCCATCTATTATATTTCATTTGGAGGAGAAATTAACAAGTATATAAGAAGTTGTGAGCAGTGGTTGCATTCAGATATGCTCAAAAGAAGCACAATGAAAACATTGATCCTTGAGCAGTCATTAAAACTATTGCAATTGTTTGAACAGTTATGTATGCTTGGTAACTAAGAATTCTGTGTATGACTAGGAGTGGATGACAGCTCTGAAGGCCTGGGGTACATTTAGAAACTATAAAATGATTGTTTTTGTTGTATGTCTGCAAACTCAGTTTCACTGTTTATGTTGAATTTTAAGCCTGTATTACTTTCTCTGAGTGGGAGTACACTTTATTCGTTTCTGTGCACCACACAGTCAATTAACATAATTAGATATATTTAAATTAAGGCACAGAAAAATAAGTACAAGAAAACAATATTCAGCAATATATTTGATACACAATTTCTGTTAACTGTTTCTTAGGTCTTGAGACCAAAATTATTAAAATGCAAGTTGTTATTGAGATTTCTTAAAATAAAATCTTTGTAATATTCTGAAGTGATCATTATGGCAATATTTAGATGTCATTATTTCAGACTTGTTGACATCTTTAAGATTAAGTGATCAGATGAGCTTAATAAAATTACTGATTTTGTCAGTGAAGTGGTTTTTTAACTGGTGTATTTTTGCAGACATATGGATGACTTTGATTTACTTAACAAAATAAAAGTATCTATTGCACTCTTCTCCCCATATGAGTTTCTGTAAAATAAAGCAGTTGCACTGATTGGTACTCTCACTTGAAAATGATTAATTTCCTGTGGCTTTGGATAAAAGGGTGACAAAGGAGATCTTGACTTCTGCTGATGCTCTGAACTATATTATAAATCTTCCTTTTGTTTTCTAGGTCATTATAAGCTCTTATAAAATCAAGTGTGTTAAGACTGGAATTTTGGGTTTATTTATAAGCTGTTGTTATGTTAAGCTATTAATAGCAACGTATGTTACTCTGAAATTAATGCGTCGTTTATTTCCGTGGAAAATACAACAGATAAAAAGAGCACAATAACTCTACTTGATGGAGCAGATTCTCAGCTAAAACACTATTTTTCAACAGTCACCACCAGTAACTATGAATTTTTGTCAGCAAAGAACCAGAGTATGTATGCCACACTAACTGAGGTGACTCACTGTCACCATTACTGAAGCACACCACTCATCGCCTCACTGTGTACACATACACTGTTTAGTCTCCATAATCATTAAGCAAGTGTCAATGAATGTCAGTGGGTGTCATTATTTCCATAAGGAGGAATTCAATAACACACCTTTGCTTCATATGCACTCTCATTAAAGACGTCATTTTGTCAGATTGTTCCTCTTCTGCCATCTGTCACACGGCAACAGAATGTAATGGAATATTGGTGGGATGGTTCAACCTCATTTGCCATACCACCACCATCTGCCTATGATGTTGTGAGTCAACATTACTTTCAGAGCAATCCTTGTGTTTTGTTGCTATGTATTTATCTACACTTAACTTGCTTCCTGAAATTGTCGTACAGAAATCTGGAATGTTTTAAAGGTTTGGAAAATACCAAACTACCCGATGTAATGACACCTTTGCATGTGTAAAAAGTAATCAATTTCATTAGTAATTGCTGCATTATTTCATCTGTGATTCTTGTGGACCGCAAGTACACATCAAGTAAACTACTCTAAATTTATGCATTGAACTCTATGTTAGTGTTCATAAGTCTTGTGTGAAATGTGGAGTGAAAATATTTTGACTGCTTTTAATTTTAAGAGAACTAATGAGCAGAAAGGAAAGACAGCAGATGCCATTTTCCTTAAGTGGAAGTGCTAGAGAACGAATTTACTGCTGAGAATTCTACATTCTGCTCTGAACTTGTTGTATTAGCTTCACAAATGCTATAAATAACAAAAGCAGATTCTACATCTCCCTGTGGAATGTAAATAGCAACTGTTGTTTACATGCTTACTACCTGGAGCTGCAACATGAAAATTTTCTAAATAATATCCATCCCATAGTGAGAGTTCTGCTTTCTAATGTAAGCATTACGCAAAAACTGATGGTGTCTCCCAGATTCAGAATGAATGAAAAAAATTACCATTACAGAAAGATTGAACCACTTACCTTGAATACTCCTTGGAATAGGCATCAGGCAAAGTACACCTTGAAATGTAGATCTGTTTATCAACAGAAATCACAATGCCTTTGCTATTTTTCTTATCACATACACTTCTGAATCTGGTTGCACAAACCTATGTGACTTTTTTGCATATCCTTCCACCTCTTCTGCTTCACAATAGCATACTATTATGAATGCTCTGTGATCTAATAAGAAAAAATCTGAAATTTTTCTATTTACCTGCTAGGTTGCTTTATTTTATGTGTGAGGACTATGAATGAACAAAGAGCTAAGTTGGAGGATCATTTTGAGTAGAATTCAACGCTATGTAATGAAATGTCTGCCACGAGCCCAGGAGTTCAGGTGTTTCTCTTGCCTGTAGTAGGACTTCTGCCCATATTTCCTTGTAGCTGCCAGGCTGTTGGCTGAAATAACCTGAGCACTGTCCAGAGCTGTAATGGCCATCTGTATGACATAGGAGTTGGTATGTGGAACAAAATGGTCAGTGCTAACACCCAGATGTCCATGCCATACCATAAGGCCTAGCCAGCATGGGTTCATGAAAGGCTGGTCCTGCTTCTGCAACTTGATGTCCTTCTATGATCAAGTGATCCACCTGGTGGAAGAGGGAAAGGTTGTTGACAGTTTACCTAGACTTCAGCAAAGACTTCCAACACTGTCTCCCACAGTATTCTCCTGGAGAAGCTGACAGACCATGGCTTGGACAAAGACACTCTTTGCTGCGGAAAGGACTGGCTGGACGGCCAGGACCAGAGTGTGGAGGTGAAAGGTGTTTAATTCAGTTTGTTACCAGCCATGACTGTTGTTCCCCCCAGGTGTCAGTACTGGGGTCTGTACTCATAACCTCACAGTAACCAAACTTTAGAACACACAAATAAAAACCATTTAATCTATCAATTAGATTAAATATGTGATCACAGTATTATAAATTTGCAATATTCTATTGTTTATATATTCTGTTGCACTAGATGTTGTATCTTGAGTCAACATGTATGTGTTTGGTTTCCTTTTAAGAAAAGGACAAGGAACTTTTCATATTAGTTTTCAAGGATTGTTTGTAAATAGCAAGATGATGGATTTATGTGAATAAACTCATGAATATTCCAAGTACAATGTATTCTGCCCTCTACAGTGTTTAAACTTGTTAGACTTAGAGCTATACTGTAGTATTCTGGGGTGCCACTCTTTTCTGGCATGTTTTCATAACTATCTTTCATTGGAACCTCTTTGCATGCTTTTCTTCGTGCAGCTATTTAACATCATTACACAGAGGCAGTCAATAGAGCATTCATGCAGTAATGAATAAATTTTTGTCAGCATTCATTAGCACATTTAAAGATGCAAAATGCTTAAACTGAAATTAAGTCAGATCTTTTCTAAATACTTGTTGCAATCTAACAGTAAATATGTGCTGCTCTTTGAGCAGGCACATAAATGAAGTCTGATGGACTTTCAATGTTTATGTCCTCCTAAGTGCACTGTAGGGGGATATGGCATTGTATGTAATGCTTTAACACAGGCTGAATTTTCTTTAGTCTTCATTTCTTAACAGTTCACAATGCACGTACTTTTGTGTTATAATAAAATATATGCACAACAAATACACTTTTTGGATAGGTGCTCTCTAAAATCTCCACCTACTATAGAAGGTATTTCCTGTTCAGAATGATAAAAAACAAAACAAAACAAAAAACCAAACATTCTGATTCAGCAATACCTCTGTAGCAAATACAGTTTTTCAAGTGTGTCTGCTGTAGTTGTGCCAGTAGTTATTGTGTTTGTTTTCTTAGCTCAGTAGAGAAAGAAAGAGGTTTTCTGTAACTGAATACAGTTATTGTTACACCATTTTATGGCTATATATCTAGTATTCTTGCCATAGGTAAGCTGCGTCTTCAAAAATGGATGCTTTAAGAACCAGGTAGAATGCTAAGAGCAGTGAGTGTGAGGCAATGAGTGGAAGAGTGATTGACAGCAGTTGGAAAGACAAAGCTTGCAATAAGGACTGTCAAGTGGAGAAGCCATTCTCTGCAACATTGTCTGAATAAGAGGTGCACTTTGTCTGTAGGAACCAAGTCAGGGGGAAAATAAAGAATATGGAATCTCGTTATATGGGGTAAAAAAGAAAAAAAAAAGTCAGACTATACTGACTTGAGATATGATCCCCAGGATCTAGGGGGTTGAGGAAAGAGTAACTTGGAACATAGAATTTGACACATAGATTGCTTCTTCCTTATTGTCATCTAGTGGTTACTGGAATGGAAAAAGATGAGCACTGTGGTCAAACTGCTGAAATAGTAGGGATTTCCATTTAATTTTTTACTTTGTTTTTACTCTTACTGGAACTTGAAGGAGTACTTAATTTGGTTGCCATACTAGACTGCGTGTTTACTGTTATGTTAAGGTGGGGGAAACAATGCTGAGAGGGGGTGAGGAAGGGAAATTGGAAATTTGTGCAGTTATGTATGCTTATCATTCATGTGTTACTCATATTATGATTATCTGACATAAAAAACAAAAAGCAATGGGAAGAGTGAAAGATAGAAAGAATATAAACGCAAAAGCAAAACAGGAACAACAGATCTAAACAATTATATTGCAGATGTCATAAAAACACTGGTTAGATCAGAGATCTTTCTCAATTTTCTTGTACTAAACATTAAGTATAATTATTTATTGATGATACAGTGTGACATCAATTCTGTGCCCCACCTGCAGTGTACTTCTCCTAGAAAGGAGCTCATTTAGTGCTTGTATATTTACTTTGATCTCTATTTGTTAAGTGGAAATCAAAGCTTTGACATGCTCAATACATAACACTGAATAGAAAGCTTCAAAATGTAAATTGAATCACAGCACATTTAAGAAATAAAAATAAAAAATAAAAAATTTAAGGGTATTTGAGAGGATGAGGTGCATGGAGCTGGTGAAAGCTTGTCAAAAGATGAAAGAAAGAGCATAAATGGCATTTGAACTATAAAAATAGAAAACAGTAAAGAACCAGATGCAAATGTTTTGTCTAAACACAAATGGCTTTACATGTACTGATCTTTCTGGATATAAATTTTAGCTAACATGCATGATGTGGAGTTCATTCAAGGGGAGATTTAGATACCTGTAACAGGTCTGGACAAGAGGTGGCTTTCCTATCCCTTGATGTTTTTTTCAACTTCGTAAAAACATTACATTCTAATGTGAAATCCTTTAAATTTACTGTGTAAATGACCCCTTGTATTGCATACCTCAGTGGCAGTCAGCCCTCACCCAAGAGAGAGGAGAATAAAGAAAAAACAGTCTTACTCCTTTATTTAGATTTAGGACTCTGAATCATTCATATGCTGTGATTTCATTTGCTCTGAAATAATAACATAATTATAGATAATCTTTGCTGAAGAACTGCTTTGGCAAAGTATGCTCCACGTTACTTGAATATTATTGGGGGACAGAGGTGATGTGGGAGAATTTAAGTGTGACTTCTCAGATAATTTAATATATTGAAGATGAATGTTAAAACCAAGAATAAGACACTGTCATCTAGAAAGCCAATTAAAAATTATGCCAACACATTAAAAAACAGTTTTTCTTCCTCTAAGTTAAAATCTTCTCACTGATGTTTAGGCAGTTGTTAATTCAAATGAATATGAAAGAAATATGCCCACTATTACATTCTGAAAATAACTAAGCATCTGATACGACTCCTGAAGATTTACTTTTAAAGTAGGATATTTTCCCCCAAAAGTAGAAGTCAGAAGATGAGACAAATTGTTTTAATTCCACTTCCACATGTAATCATTGTATGACATTTGGGTTGATCATTCAGAACCAAAAAAAACGTAATTGCATTCCTGTGAAGGCTGCCAGGAATATGTTTCAGTAGGACTGTGTTTCTGTCCATACGTAATGGGGTCATTATGAGGCTTAGAGTGCAACTTTGGAATATTTCAGCATATTAAGTAAAACGCCCATGAAATTCTGGTGCTATAAGATACTTAAGTGAGCTAATAGCTGCAGACAACAACTACCTTACCTAGAATGTTATAGACATTTTTCTGCCTAGAAAATAGAACTTCAAGCATAGTGTAGTATCAATTTCTGGAAAACTTATTGGCTCAGTGACATATTTTGAGTATTTATTTACTTGATGTCACCTTCCTGTACTGGAAGGAAACATTTTATACAAGCAACTTAAAGTGAGAGAAGCTGCCATATGAACATCCAATTCCACATATGATTAAAATCATAGCTACATGTAGCTTATCTGAAACAGTTCCACAACCCACGTTATTTATACATGAATGTTTCTGAGAAAATACAAATAATTTGAAATAAGTATTGCAAACGTCTGTGAATTGGCACATTACTCTTAAGAGCTGCTTGGTTTTCTTATCTGAATAGCTTTGATTTATATACATGCAGTGTTTATCATATGTGAATTTTGCAGTTGGAGATACACTAGTCAGAATCAGCGTACCTAAGTAAAATGATTTAAACCTGGAATACTACTCAACTAACAATGCTTGTTAATTTAATTTTATTTAAAACTTCTGTAAGAGGAAATATTGGCAGTATTTCTTTCAATTTTGGTATATTTTAAAATTATCAGACGCTAAGCATAATTATGTTAACATATTTATAGGAGCAAAAGAAAAGGCATTCTGATAATACAAACAAGCTATAAACTACTAGAGGAATTACTGAAGAAACTTGCTATAAGACAAGCAATATCATGGTAATTGAATCCTCTAACATGAGTATAGACATCATCTTTAAAGAAGTATGTAGGACATCATATTTCTGTGTCAGTTTGCAAAAAATTAAGGATAAACCATCCTGAGATTCATGACTTGTTTGATGGAATAGTATGCTTTCCCAAGTGAGGTGCACTTAATATTGACCAGCACCTTGTAAGATGGGGAATTTTGAGACACCAATATTTTTCACATTCTCTCTGATCTAATTATGGATATTCACGTCAGCAATATTCACCAAATATTCACTGCTCTTTCTCCTAGAGGAGAATGTATGTGCATTCTGCTACCAGCATTTCTGGTGTGAGTGACAAAGCAATTTTTAAACATCACAAAGACTCCTATTTCTGTCCCCCATATTCCCCATAAATAATGGAACCTAACAGTAGTGCATTTTTACATTACAGGAGTGGATTTGGATCCACTCCTACAGAGTGTGATATGGTTACTAAGCACTGCTCTTCTTGACACTAGGTGAGATTCAGTCTGCTGCGTGAATTAGATGTTGGTTTGCAGCCAGAGTAAATGGATGTAGCTGTGCTGACAGAGCTACAAAGGAAAGCAGTGTGCAATAAAATGTCTGGTGCAGTGAAAGACCTTAAGATTTCTTTTCAAGCACTGAAGCAGAATGTGATCTGTTGTCCCTGGAATAAAGAAGAGGACTTCTGGCAGCATTCATACTCATCATGACTGGGTAGAGTTCTTCTTGTTCAGTTATGAGGGAAGGCAACCTACTCAGAGTTCTGCAGTGCTTTTGCAAGAATTTTTTAGTATGGTTGATATCAAGAACTGTGTTACAAGAGAACTGTGATAAAATGGAGGGGATATGAATATGGAAGTAATGATGATATTTGCTGGAGGATAAATCACAGTAGTAATTTGCAAGTTAGTGACAATATTTTTGCATGAACTACTGTATATAAACCCATGTCAGATATGGGAAATCACTGAACCACTGAAGGGAAATCATCATTTTTCAGTGTAGAACATAAGAAGGATTTCAGGTAAGGAAATAAATTCTATAATGAAAATAATTTGTTAAATAGTTTATCGGCATATAAACAAATTACTTTAAAAAATTCAATGGATGCAACAAGTATTCATTATCATTTATTAATATAATACATAAAATTCAAATAGTGTCTCTAGTTGGGAATACTGCAATATCCAGTCACAAGGAACATCATTTGATTAAGAACAAGTGGAAATTACTTGCCACAGGGGAAACGTGCTTTTTCTCTTTGCTTTATCAAATCTGTCCCACGCAGCATGTACACAACACATTCATTATTTTTTTTTAATGATATTTGTTTCTATATGTACTCCGACACTAATCTATATTCATTTGGCAATACAGCATGCAGCAAAGTATCATATATTTTGTGTGAAAGCATTACTGTTTGAAAACTTAATGCTTTGGAAGAAATCAGCACGTCAGATATTTGGTGCCATTTTGATTTCTGCAATGTGTGGAAAGTCCTTGTGGAATCCTTCTGACGTGGGAGGTGAGCACCTAATGAAATAACTTGTATTAAAATATCACCAGATCCATGTTAGGGACCTGCAACCCAATATGTAGGATTTTGGAACAGGGTACTCCAATGCTCCTGAAGAAAATGAGGCTCAGCACAAGCTACTGTCTTCACTCCCTAGAGGAGTGTGTGCTATACTTTCCAATGTGGGATGTCCTGCTCATGACAGAAAAGGTTCCTGCATATCTTACTTGCATTTTCTTGCCCCTCCTGAGGAGATGTATCATCGTGATTGATAAATGACAGCATGCACTGTCTTTAACTCAAATACCTTTCTGAGTCCATCCGTTATAGAAAAATGAAAAAAAAACCACGCAATTAGTATTTTAAGTAATCTCTAGGCATTTGAAAATCACCTTGTGAGCTCCCCAATATGTGCAAAATAGTCAGCTTTTAGTATCCAGTAATATTCTTTGGAATCCTTACTCCATCATGTTCTATAATGCAGGAGAGTAAAATTGCCTATCAGATTATGCAGGATATAAAAATGAACCCACATATACTGAGAACAATAATTTTCTATGTAAGCTGCTGGTCTAAGCATAAATAAAGGACACCCACATATTGTTAACCCATCATGGAGCTTAGCAGATTTACAAGATTTTTTCTTGTTAACTAAAAATATGTCAGTAAAGCACTATGGTTTAAATTGTCACAAATCATATACTGAAGTGGGGGAAGATTTAGAGGAAAAATTTTTTCTCTGAAAGAGTGGTCAGGCATTGGAATGACCTGCCTAGGGAGGTGGTTGAGGCACCATAGAACTGCAACAACACTTGAACAGATAAAATAATTAGTTGCTTGAGCAGTGCTTACTTTTCAGAGTTCAGAAATTCTCTTAAGTTTTTACATGGAAGATTGTTTTCTTTATTATATCCTCTTAGAATAATTACATAAGCTGTGTCACTGTAAACAATAGATGTAGAGCATAGTGCCCTCAAATTAACCTACGTACCTAAAAACCTATCTTATTTTGAGCATACTGCATGTGCTCTAATTCTGAAGCACAGTCCAGAAATGTGTTGTAGGTTCTAATGTGTGCTGGGGATATGCACCCAGTATGTAAATGCACACTGAAAATTTGGGAGAATTTCAGCTGCCAGAGCAAGCAGTGACTGACAAGATTGGAGTGCTGGTGGGACCACTAACATGGCAAACAGTACAGCACACATCTCCATGCTGCATGGTTGTACTCATGATTGTGGTGTTCTTTTTTTGTAGAGCCACTAGTGTATCAGTTGGCACTATACTGTAGAACAGGTTAATCTACTGTGTCTGAAGGACTTTGTCATTGAACTTGATTAAATTCCCACTGGACTGTTAGCTCCCTGGTTGCCAGATCCTCAGTTACATCAGCCATGACTCAGTACAGTAAACAAGGCAAAAAGAAAGAGAACACAGTATTGACGGCCCTGATGTTTTCCACTCTCTTATCAATAGTAGGAATAGCAGGAGTGAAAACTGACAAAACTTTAACCCTGTCTTGGTACCCTGGAAGAAATTTTTTGATTTGTTTTTGCTTTTATATTTCTTAAAATGTACCCGACTCTCTATGCTTCTCCAAGGAGCAACTCTGGGATCCTCGTGTTACCTCCTAAGCTCTTTCACAAAGGGATCCTCGTTCTCTTCTGTGGCTGTCACTGTATGTAGATAATTAGAGAATGTCAACAGTCAGTCTAGAACTCAGACTTGAATAATGAGTGATACTTGACAGGAGTTTATCTATTTCAGATTCTGAGTATGAGTTTTAAAATTCCTCATGTTTCATCTCAGCTTCGATTTCTGATCTCACCTTATGGGTAGGAAATGATGTCTCCTTTCTTTTAAGATACAAGGTATCTTTCATACTAGTTACTTCTGTTGATCAATGCTTATTTCCTCTCTGAATTATCAGCATCAACATATTTTCTAAATTCTTAATTTTGCTTAATTTCTTTGGGAATCGTTTATTTTGGTAGTAAAAAATGCAACACAAATAGTATATGTCACAAGAATGATAAATTCAGATTCTCAGTAATTTTTTTCAGTCTGAGTCTCTGTCAAATCAGTGTTCTTTATTTTCAAATCCTGAGAAATTTCCTTAATGAAAACAGTGTGTTGCTTTTTTTGGCTGGAAACATAATCAAGAAGAGTTTATGATCACTGCATATATTATATTTAGGTCTATTTCATATTCACTAAAAAACAGATTCCTGTCTTGCTATCCTCACTGTGAAATCATCATTTTGGCCCACAACTGTTCAAATAGAATTAATTGTATGTGTTTTTTCAGTTAAAGAAGAAAACAAACATTGTCTAAAGCTTCTATTTGTTCTCTGCATTTGTCATGATCTCTCGATTACGCTTTACCTTTTCAGACTGTTGTCCTTTGTTACTTGTGAAAGTCTTTTCTTGTTCTGATAATAAAACAAGTGATTTTATTCCTCCTATAAACTTAAACTTTTCTTCTTTTTGTGTATTTATTCCATGTATAATGATGCAAATTGTACACAAATCACATAGCTGTCAGGTTCTTCAGAGATGTTTGCTTCTCTATTAATGCATTGTATTTCACGTATCATCTCTTCTCTTTAATAATGTGTTTCTTTTTTCACCTTCAGTAGTTTCTTTGGGAACATGATCTCCTGTTAGTGATTATTTATCTCTTGGTAATTTAAAGTAAAAAATATATTCATTACTTAACTCATTTTGGAGTGTGTGTTAAAGAGTTTTGAGTAAAGTGTTAAAGCTTTTATTACCTGTCATTTCATATTTTCCAATTGAGTATCTTACTTATGTCACTTTCAAGTGCACTATTAATTACCAAATTTGTGATGAAGAGATTGAATTTTATATTCAGTGATTCTTCTGAATATTTTTTTTTCTCGTTTCTCACTTCTGTTTGTTTATTATTGTCCTCTTCACATGTGTAAATAAGCAGTTCTATTACTAATCGTATATTTTTTAAACACATTGGTTTTGTCAGAATTCTCAGGTCTACAGGCATTATAGAAATTTAGGTGTTCAGTACCTTTCATTTGTTTTCAAATGATTACTGTTACTGTAATCAACTGCAGGATTATTCTTCATCTCAAGATAAATACACGCCAACTAATTGCTTCAAGTCGAACTGATTTCTAAACAAGGTTTTATGGATACATGTTTTGTAGACACTTATTGAGTAAAATTATCCCTTATCATAACACCTGAAGAACACCTTTCCTAAAATGTAAGAGTTATTACCGTTAAATTCTTGTATTTCCTTGTTTCTTGCTACCTAGAATGTTTAGAAGCAAGATTAAAAATCGTCATTGATCCTTTTAACCCATCATTAGTTTTAGCTTGACAAAAATAGTCTAAGTTTATCATGGAATTTGATCACTCCTACTTAGACAACATGAATAGTTCTCTAGTTATTCTTCATGATAATGTAATGCATTTCACAATGGAAATATTTTCCTGTGGATGATCCACTTTCCAAGTCATCATCTTGTATTGGTTATAAATGCATGGATCCTTGGTTCTCATGATTGCTAAGCAAAATATCATCCACAGGTCTACGTTTCCCATAACTGTAAATATATAAATGCATTGATTTTGGCATAGCAGGAACTTATAAGCCATATACGTTTTCATCAACTTAATAATTACCTTTTTGTCTATTTTGAAGTGTGTTGAAGCATCAAAATAGCATAAAATAGTGAGGGAACATATATATTGTTATTAAAACAAAACAAAAAAAATCCTAAAGATGCTGTCATTGTATCATCACTTCTTTCTAAATTTGTAAGTTACTATTGCATAGAAGGGATAACTGCACAGACATAAAGGAATGTAAAAACAGCTGTTTATTACAGTAATTTTATCTATATGTGAGGTGAGTTGTGTTGTGATTCAGTAAAATCCTAACTTCTCCAGAAGAGAGATGTTAGAATGTTTTGATTTTTTCAGTGAACATGGTTATTCTGTGAATTTGTAAAATCATTAATTTGCACACCAATTTCTGATGTTGAATGTTTCTAAAGTACTTCAAGAACACACTTTTGGGGTGACATTTCATATATTGAATTTGCTAGCTTAAATATTACTATTATACCAATTAGTATGTTCTATATATTCTGGGCTCTGTTCTAAACTTTCCTGTTCAGACCTTGTAGATAAAGCTGTTTGCTTACTTAACACATAAAATAAATCATATTTTAAAATCCTGTATTATCATAATTCAGTATTTAGTTTGTGATAACTGATATTTGGGAGTGTTATGAGGTTACATATTGTTGCCTTCTAATGTTCTACACTGAATGATGACTGGGATGTAGTAAAACACTCCAAATTGCTCTAATGCAGATTAGTATTTTTTGCAGTCTCATTGTGGCAGGTACATGGAATTACTGAAGATTAGGTTTATGCTATTATGCACACTTGGCATTTTCCTGCTATTGACATTATCTATTCTGCTTACACCCACTCTGAACCCCGTTTCACAAACTTTTCCTGAAAGCAGAATAGGATTTTAGAGTTTACTTGGCAATTTGTAGAGCAGTATCAAGATAGCTGAGTCCTCTAAGCTTTACACTCTCTTTAATTTGACCAATGAAATGGCTAAGAGGCTTCAGCTCAGATTTCATTTCTCCATCTTTTCAACTGTATGACTGTTGGATACACTGACAGTCTTCTGGAGGGGTGCTATTTTCACGCAATCCTATAGCTGCTGGTGAGATGTTAGTGATCTCTAGTCTCAATGAGATAACTGAGAGAGTTTTGTCTATCAGCAAATGTTGAAATTCCAACTGGAAAGTTACTGTGATAAATCCCATACTTTATTGGCAATCACTTGTCTGCATTCATAAAGTATGGGATTGGCAGATAATCCAAAAACCAGGATAGTAGCAATGCTTAGAGGTAGGCTGAAGGGTTGGACTCAACTCTTTCCTTTGAGGAGAATGTAAGTGAGGGTTAGGTGACTCCATTTTAATTTGGATCTGTCATTCCATACTACGTCCTGAAGTACAAATATTACATTACTGTAACAGAACGCTGACATAGTCCTGGAAATTTATTTGATATATAACCCATGCCTCATTTGTTATTTTTGGCAATAACCTACAAGATCTATAGCAGATATTGGTTTTGATTTATTCTGTTTTATTTCATTCAGGAGAGTATGGTTTAGGATAATTATTTAAATTATATAAATAATTTCTTACTGCTTTTTGGAAGGCACTGTACTTCAGTCTTAATAACTCTAACCTCAATGTGAGGGGAAAAAGTAAATAGTTAATCAAATACATTAATGATGCAAAGCTTATTTTCTCCTGCATCTAATCTGTCTGTGACAAACTAGGACCTTGTGTAGGTTAGAGATTGACAGATTCATTTCACTTTGCAATATCCAGTTCAGAAGTTCCTTATACAGTCTTAAACAATTGAAGAGCTACCTTGTTTTTGTTAAAAAATTGGAGATAGAATTATAAAGTAAGTAAATCACGTTTTCCTTTCTTCCATTCTCCTATCTGTGGTTGATTATTTTTACTCATTAATCAAACAGCCTTCTCTCAGATTACTAGTACTTAGCAGAGCCATTAGATAAATATGGTAGGGAATCACATGAAAATTATATTGCTTATGTGCTTGCAATAAATTCTGATAAAATACTATTGCATTGTTAAGATGTAAAGCTGCATAGAATAGTTTGTTTCTACAGTTTTATGACTGAATAAAAATTAAAAATACTATCAGGAAAGTGATAGAATTCCTGTCAACATTAGAAATACAAAATTTAATTGAAGAGCATGACAGTTTCTTCTTCAAAAATATTTCTGAAGAAGAATTCAGACAGGAATTTTACACTCCATCTTGTGCCTTCTGGAAAAAAAAAAATTCCTGCTGGCACACTATGATTTGAGGTTTTGGTGGTTTGCCAGGTGCTGTGCTCGCTTTCCATGCCACCATCCTGTTCTGCTCCCATCTTTCTGCTTTCATTGCTCCTACTTTATGCTCATACACACCCTTCCTATCAAACTCCTGCAATATCTGTGGTGTTTGGAAGTTATTCATCCATTTTTACGTTTTATGGCTGTTTCCAGTATCCATAGTCAGAATTGTTTCCTCAGACTGTAGACCTGTGGAGATAAGAGTCTCTAATTCAGACATTGGTGCAGTCTTGGTTGGGTACAGAGTGGTACTGCAGGGCTGAGTGATAGAGGTGATTAATGACTAGGCAAAAATCCTATTACTACAGCTGGTTTGAACTGTCCCAGTGAATACTTTAGCTGTAGATGCTGATTTACAGAGCTCACAGTGTGTCATATGTCAGATCAAACTGTAAGCAAATCCCAGGTTGAAAGGCCAGAGCTGCTGTCCGACCTTTGCCAGTCTGTTCTTTCTCCATCCACAACAGCTGTCCATCTGCCTTTCCCCACCAGTGTAACCCTGACATGCACTCATCTGGAAGCTCTCATGGTGCCATGTCAGCTCAGACACCTTGCTGACCAACCACTGAACCCTGGCAGTTTTGTCCAAGAAAAGCGGAGCACTTTTTCTCTACTTTTTTTTCTACACTACTTCTTAGTGTGCCCAGGTGGTCAAGAAGGCCAACAGCATCCTGGCCTGCATTAGAAATAATTTGGCCAACAGGAGCAGGGAGGTGAACATCCCCCTGTACTCAGCACTGATGAGGACACACCTTGAGAATTGTGCTCAGTTTTGGGCCCCTCGCTACAAGAAAGACATTGAAGCCCTGGAACGTGTTCAGAGAAGGGCAACAGAACTGGTGAGGGGTCTGGAGCACAAGTCTTATGAGGAGTGGCTGAGGGAGCTGGGATTGTCTAGTTTGGAGAAGAAGAGGCTCAGGGGAGACCGCATTTCACTCTACAACTTCCTGAAGAGAGCTTGTGATGAGGAGGGGTTTGACCTCTTCACCCAGGCAACAAACAGGAACCGAGGAAAGTCCATAAGTTGTATCAGAGGAGGTTTAGGTTGGACATAAGGAAAAACTTTTTCTCTGAGAGTGTGGTCAGGTACTGGAATGTCCTGTTCAAGGGAGTGTTGGAGTTGCTGTCCCTGGCAGTGTTCAAGAGGTGTCTGGATGAGGAGTTACGAGATATGGTTTAGTAGCTTGTGTTGCCAATGGTAATGGGTGGACGGTTGGACTAGATGATCTTGTAGGTCCTTTCCAAACTTGTAATTCTATGATTCTCTCCTAGTGACTAAGAGTGCATTTTGCACTGGAAAACACTTTCTCTGCTAAGCTGTCTACTTTGTACCGATCTGTACATGGCAAACCTATCTAATGCAGAGGATAAATATGCAGTGCTCATTACTGAAGTGACAGTGGTCTTGCACAGATTCCTAGCATCTGTCTTCTAAAGATGCTATACAGTCTAGTGCTGAAGCATTCACTGACATTCATAACCACACCAAGAATACCAACCTGCTAGCTGAGAGCAAAGTCTAGAGCATCCCCAAGAGCCTGAGTTGAAAGATTAATCAGTTCAGACCCAAGTTCCTTGCAGCTTATCTGAGCCAGATGGAAAAAGGAAGGTAGACATGGGAATTTAATTGTAATGCAGTGTTGTCCATCAAAAAATAATGTATACTGAACTCTATTCAGGACAGTGTAAATTCTTTCATTCTATATGAAACAATGAAACCAAAGAAAGCCAACCAACCAAACAAACACAGGTATAAGACATGCGGATCACACAAATTTTGTGCATAAATTTGTTTTTGAACACTTTACTCAAAATAAAACATAATGCATGTAGTCAGAGGAGCTCTGGCAGACCATAGCTGATGTGCTTTAGGACTTTTGGCAGCTGACCCAAACTGAGAGGTAATAAATAAATAAATAATGTCTGAGGAGGAATCTCTGTAACTTCAGTTTTGTTCTAGAATGAGTTTTGGATTTTTCTAGAAAGTCTGACCTGTTTCCTTAGACAATAATTATTTCTTGATGACACTTTATGCTGAAAAATGTTCCAGAGTCATTTGCCTCTAAAATTAAATTTGTCTGTGGCATGTTCAGAGTTGAGCAATAGGGAGTTCTACTGGCACTGATGTTTTGATAGGTGAAAGAATCTTTTTGGTCCTAGTATTTGAAATTCCCTCTGAGCTATGAGTCAGATTTCAAAGTTAATTTCTGCTGTTAATACTAGCGTAAGTAAATTTTGGATGTATTTTTGCTCATGTGGATTTTTTCATTCAAATAGAAAGGAGAAGTTTCATCATATCTTACAGATGAATGAAAATTCTGGAAGTGGAAATCTCACTGCATTATTTTAAATCAATCTTAAAATATAAAAATGAATAACAGTATATTGAATTATTTTGATTTTGTATGTCAAATGAAATATATTTTATATACACTCACATTTAATGAGCAGAAGAAACACTGAATATGAATATTCTTATTATTTCCTTGTAATTGAGCTTTAACATAATTTCATTCAGAAAGCATTGCTTCTTTGTTCCAAAGAAAAAGTCTGTGAGGACAGAGTTAGGCTGTTATTCAAAAGGAAAAAGGAGATAGACAAGAGGATGGTAGACGGATATGAAGGAGCACAGAAACTGCAGCCGTAGGTTTAGGTGTTTCTTGACCTTCAGACATGATGGAACTGATATATTAAGGTACTTATTTTGTATATAATTTATAATGTAATCTCAATTGATTATTTAATGATGACTAGATGCTAAAGGATATATATCCATGAGAGGGCCTGTAGAACAGGTATACAACATATAAGAGAGGAGAACTGGTAGAAGTGATCAGCCTGACGACTTCTTGGTTTTCTTTGCTAAAGTAGTGTATTGTCTGCAGAGCAACTGCTTAGAGTAATGGAATAAAAGATTTTCAAGAAAAGTTTAGATCCACGGGAAACATTTATCAATACTACAATCAATGAAACTGTGCAGCACTTTTTGTGAAAGCCTTGTTCAAGCTGTGTCATAAGGAATGGTGAATCAAATAAAAGATGTGAAAATGCACATGAGAGAAAAAGATTGTTTCAAGGCATCTAAGATGACTTGTTCTCAGCAGTTCTGAATTTAATATTTGAAGAATGAGAATCAAAGTAATATTTTGAGTTCAGCAATAATTCTGACTTTTTTTCTAATCTGCAATGCTACTGCCACCATTAATGTACCATCTTTTACTAAAACTGTCCATCACAAACTCGTATGATAAATTCACAAATGCCAAAACACATTGAAGGCCTTTTTATTATTCTGGCTTAGGTACTTTTTTCTGAACTAATGCACAATTTTAGTCTTATTTATGATTCCCCTCACATTTTCTACAACAACCTTTTCACTATTTTTTATTTTTTTATAGCCATGCTGATTTAACAGCATGTTCTTTTTCAGAAATGTATTCTGCAGGAAAGGGCACTTGCTGTTGAAATGCAAGAATTGCAACATTGCAATTGTTCCATTTAAAAATAAAATATTTTATTTTAAATGATTTAAAATAATATGATCATGGTAGAAAAAAAAAACCACAACAAAGGCATTTTAAGCTGAAATTCGTATTTCTTGTTGGGTACTTCCCCATTTGTCTAGAGAATTCAACATTAATAAAGTCATGCAAGCACACAGTTGTGAATTAGAAATGTCAGTTGATTGTACACCAATCACATCATATTTTAATTTTCAGTATTATGTTATTTATTCTTCTTTTATGTATTATGGTGATATTCATTGCCACATGTAGTTTTAATGTGTGCTCACAAAAAGGAAGAACTTATAATTCAGGAAGCACCCTTAACTGTATCAAAAGGGGAAACAGATGACTACAGTATACTGCAACAAGGTGGCCTTTATTTGCAGAGTTAGTTAGAAGCCTTTTATGAAGTAAGACTTGTGTATCAGAACTGAATAGGGAATTCAGAAATAAGAACTGGTGGAAGTCTAAGGACTTCATCCTCAGCAATTCCTTAATGTAGCTTAAGTTTTATAATGGAAAAAACCTGTTTCACATTATAAAATAAAGTGTTTCATTTCTTATTAATGTAGTGTAGAGTTAATGAGATTTTGGGGTATCACATTTATTTTTAAAAAATAATGTAAACAGCTGCTCAGTTGTATGTAAAAATGTTACATTAGCAGTAAAACTCTTAAATGTTTTCTTCTGTTATATGATATCTGTTTTCTCTTTGATGCATGTATACACAGACATGTCCAACAGAAAAAGCTGAGAAGGCAGATAAAGGAAAAGAGAATTCTGGCTTGAAAGTGAGTGCTACTCATTTGCTACAAATGAGCTAAACTAAGTGATTGTATGGTTTGACATATTGGAAAAGCAAATAATGAATTGAGACTGAATAAGAAGAAAATTTAATTAAGGAGAAAGAAATCTTCAATTCCTCCAAGTTTCACTATGGTGTAGAGTTAAGAAGCTTTCCCATGTCCAATTTTTTTCATGCTTAGTTTAGTATTGTTTTGCATGGTCTACATCTGGCTTCAAGACAAAGAATGTAATTTAGGCAGATTTCTTAGAAGATAGGTCTAAAGTTAAGGCTATCCTAACCTGCTAGTTGATACTTTGCAGTTGAAAACTGCAAAGTTTCTGAAGGTATTTGCATATGAGCCATAGATGCATTACTTGTGAAAAGGAGAGGGAATGGAGGAGTTAGTCCTTCCAGTCTTAATAGCAGTCATATGACAATAGTTGCTGCTGTGTTTTTCAAGAATTATTGCTTCTGATAGGCATAACATGCAGCTGTCAACATCTTAACATTATAATTAGCAAAAAGAACACCCCTGGGAAAAAAAGTTTAGATCAATTTACCAGTTACAATTCTTGAATGCTCTGAATTACGAGCAAGAGGCATATTAACTTTAAATTGTACAAATAATCCTTGTTTTCCCCTTCATTTAGGGATTGAATATTATACTACTGACAGCAGTAACTAACCCTCTTCTGTATGGCACTCTTCCTCATTTTTTTCTCAATATTATTTCTTTGGTTGCTACGTAATGCTGTTCTTCATTAGAGTTGGCTTGAAATAGGAAATTTCTTCTATGACTAAGCCTAAATGTTACCAGCTCTACCATTTGCTACATTCTGAACTTTTATTCTTTTTGCAACATAGGAAGAATAAAAGACTGTAGTTAATGATGGCCTCATCATTTTGCTGCCCAGCTGTGACAACCAGAGTCAACTGTGGGCAAAATCAGAACCCAGAGAAACACAGGTTCTGTGGCTTCAGAAATTTTCCAGTCCTGAAATACCTGTTGCTGATATCACAGTATCTGGATTCCATCAAATCCCTAGAAAACTGTTGAACTTTTGAAGGTGCCACATCCTTGAGTAGAGGCTAAAGGTCTGCTGAAACATTCTTTGCATGCTGAAATGTTGAACTAAGTGCATGTCCAAGCCTGTGATGGTTTGCTCAGTGAATAATAAGAGGATAATAAAGAGACAGCATTAGACCTTCTTTTTTTCTCTTCTTAGAAATTGAAAGACAAAAGATATTTTAAAAAGTTTAGCATATTCCAGTATAATATTTTCTACACACTTTTTGTACTATAAAACTTACGTACAAGTTAAAATAAAGTTTATGGAAAAAGAGAGTTGCATCACAACATAACATTTAAGCTTTTTCAAACTAAATATACATCTAATAGAGTTAATGGAGTGCATGAAGATCTTACTGTAGATGTGATTCCTTTAGGAAGATTAAAAAATGTTAGAAAAATTACAGGCATGTTGAAGTGTTTACTGTCAATATGATTTAAAGAAAACAGGATTTAAGGAAAACAGGCCTCAGGAAATCCTTTTATATATACATTATTAAGCCGCAGTAGAGGAAATATAAAGCCAGTTATGTGTTGGATGTATTCATAACTGAAATAAAATCATACCATACCTTTGAAACAATGGTCAAGTTTGCCCATTCCTCCTCCAAGCTAAATGGCCTATGTTGGTTTCAGAAGAGTAATCAGACAACTACTGGAAACCTCTTGGTAACAATGGCGTTCAAGTGACTGGTAATTTACCTGCCCTTAGGTTTTGTCTACAGCCTGAGTGGTAATTGGTTAAGAATTAAAGAGTGTGTATATGCCTATTTATAGGTATAAAAAAAGATATATAGAAAGGTGGAGTAAGGAAATAAAAGCCTCCCGTAGTGACAACAGGAGTGGCAGACAAAGAAAATATTAAATGTAGGTATCTACTTATTTAAACTGAATAGAGAGGTGATATCCCCAAATTGTATAATGTCTAATAAAAAGCAACACTTCAGTGTTTTCTCAGCACTGAGATGTGTGTATACATATAAATAATTTCACTGATACTAAAATGTCTCTCGACTGGGACAGAGAATGTAATGAACAATGCCAAACACATTATATCATCCTGTGGTTTGGAGAAATATTACTGATTTTTTCTTTTACTAAGTGAAATTGTACCATTCATTATCAGTTTTACACTACATTCTGAACAACGAAGAATGTATTTTGAAAACTACATAATAATTAACTATATAAATGAAAACATTCTTCTGGGAAATTTTAACAGTCTTGTATTTCTTTATAATTCATAGACAAGGTGTTCGTTCCAACAGATTCACCTAGCCAAAGATTTGCTTTATAAAGGTGCACAATTATGATTTACAAGTCCTCTGCTTACATTTTCTGTGCCAAAATTCAAGTGCAGAATATTTCCTGATATAAATATATAATTTGTACAGGAAGAAAGTAATGTAGTGAATAATGGTTTAATGACAATATCTAGTGTTTAGTATAAATTACTGGATAGCATGAGTCTGTTAGATTAATTTCCGTTGCTGAAATTGAAAAAAAGTCAGACTTTTGTACGGTGTCTTGTCCACTAATGTACTTGGTAGATCAGTTCATTCATGTATGCTTCATATGACTGCTGAAATACTCCGTAAATTAAATCTTCAAATTTGCTAGTTCTCAGCAAGTCATCAGTTTTGGCTGACTTTTTCTGCTGAGAAGGTCAGTTAGTGTTCTAAAGCACAATACTGTTTTCAAAGTTTAGATTAGGAAAACATCTGTTTTAGTGGTAGCAGTAGGTGGGATCAGTGGATGCCCTATGAACTGAACATACAAAATTAATAGTCTTAATTTATTCTGCTAAAGGGGAATGTGTCAGAAGCCTTTTAATTCCAATGGTGTCCTCTGGTGGGGATCTGCTTATCTATAGCTCAGCCAGTTCCCAAAAGACTGAAGCTGAGCAAATTCTATTTAGATGAAAGCTAGAAAAAGTAGAGATTAATAAAACTTGAAGTATTTTATTTTGGTTTCATGCATTGATAAACCAGCTGATAAAAAGAGTCAGAAAATTCAAACCTGTAAATGAGTACAACAGCAGTCCATAAATGCTACTGTAAACATCTGGAAAGTTATAATGACTTCCAGCACTAAACAAAATATGGTTTTTTTTGAGCTACTACAATGTAGCTTTATACACTATAGTAGGGTAAATTGTAGGGCTGGCTATACATCTTTACATGTGCAGGAATCATCTTGGTTTGAGATGGAATTGTCTAATTAGATCCTGAAGGACAGAAACTAAGTAATTGGAAAAGGTTAATTTTTGAAAGTTGGAATCAGTGATGGGAGCATTTGTTTTGTAAGGAGTTGGGATTCTTGTGTTTTTCCCTCTGATACATCTTCCATATCCTCTTAAGTCCTCCAGGTCCAGTCTGTTGTGAGCTGCATACTTTCCCAGTGATAAAGAATTAATGCATTGTTGCAGATCAGAGTTTTCAGTTTTGGAGAGCTCAGAAAATGTTAAAAGAAAATGAATAATCTGGAGAAAAGCTAACTTTGTGAGAAATCAGTCTTCAACCCTAAGATGTTTCTCTAAGAATCCAGAGAACCAGAAGTGTGGAGCATTGCTCATCATGTTTTATAAAGGAGTTGATCCTGTTTTTTAATGTTCAAGTGCAGATATTTACCAGTTTGCTTGCAGCAACTTCTTGAAAAATTCCTGGAATACCAATATTTCTAATAACTAAAATTAGCTAAAAACCCATCGAGGTGCCAGTTTATGATATAACATGACTATTTTCAAGTGAAATTACTTTTAATTTGACATTTCATTTAAGTTTAAGGGTTTTTTAGACCTAATTTACCTTGTTTTAAGCTTTATCTCAATCATACTGTCTACTTCAGTCTAACAGATTTTATCTATTTTCTTCTTTCTGAAGATACTTATCTGTGTGTTTAAGCTTGCTTCTAAACTACCAAAATCTCCCACCTTCTTTTCATCTTTCATGACAGAATCTCATATCCTAACAGTAGCTACCTGTAAAGGCTCTGGTATAGAGAAATGAGTTAAATGCTAAACCAAAAAAATGTGTTTTGCTGTTTCCTCTATTTCAGTGAAGTGATAACCCAGAATCTTTCTCCATTGTTTACAATGACAGAGCACAGTGTGTGACCAACACAGCAAGGACAGATAGATAGAACAGTACCTTCCTGTCTACTGTTCCTCTTGCTGAACTCACAAGATTATTGTTATTGAATGTTTGTGTCTTAGAAAGAAGATGGATGCTTCTTTCTGTTTTTGAGGTAATGGTATCTCAAATTGCAAGTAACCTTTTTGGTACAGTTGGAGTAGATTTTTTTAGGTCAGTTACTTCAGAGACACTAACTGTAGCTGTTATGGTGAAAGTGACTTAAGGTATAAGAATAGTTCTGGTCCTCTTAGTAGTAAAATTAATAAATTTCAGAGGAAAAAATTGTATTAAAAAATCACATGCAATGCTTAGCCGTCAGATTTTCTTCTTGAGATTGAAAAGTTTAATTAATTAACCTTTATCAGTTGCTCATCTTGTTAGTGAATAAACTTTGTCTTGTGGTGCTGTGCAAATTCTGTCTCCATAAACTGTTATAATTAGCCCCAGAGTTTAGTCTCTTTAGACAAAAACCAAGTCACTGCCTAACAGATCACATTAGAGAAATCAATAGCTCTTAGAAGTCACTGACAACCAGCATCTCTTAAGAGTAATATTAAGGACTATTTCTTACTAGTATGTGTTCTAGTTTGCTTAATCATCTTTTTATGTTACCATGAAACTGATGAATGGTACTTTGAAATAAATTATATTTACTAGGTAGCATTCCTGATTGGCCAAATTTCTTTGTTATCTTTCTGGAATAAACCAGCACAACTCTTAACTAATGGATCTGATCAAAATTCTCACCATCCATTCATAAAAAGATTAATGGTTGGGCAGAATTCACCATTTACCTAAATAAATTCAAATATTAAGTTTGACCTAGAACACCTTTAATTTGAATGAAAGTAAATCTAGGCAATGATTGTGAACATGTGTATGAAATGATAACACACAAACTTAGTAATTTGCACATATTTTTGTGATGTGCTGTTAATTCTTGAAAGAATTTTGGCTTAATTAAATTAAAACTATTCAGTAACTGTCTCTGTGGGTGCACTGAAGAAATCTCAGTCAAGACACAGAACGTCATTTTAATATAAATGATAAAATTAGTGCCTTTTTCAGAATATAGGTTAAGAAACTGTTAGAAATTTGTGGCACTCATTCCAGAGGACAGGGACTTGAAAGTGAGGACTTTTAGCAGCCTGCTTACCTGTGCATTCCGTTTTAGACATTTTGGATATTTCTGGCCATTCTGCCACACACAGATGTAGGTCTTCTCAGATTTCTCTTAACTATAGCTACCTTTCTCTTCTCACATTCCTTTTTCAACCTGTTTTTTTCTAACTTGTATTATTCTTCATTCTTATCTGTTCCTCCTTTCCAATCTTGCTAGTTACATTAGCATTACTACTTTTGAGGAGAGATACAGATATTCTCATAAGGATTTTAACACCTACAAGTTTGACCTTTCAAAGTCTGTATTGTATTCTGTTTTTCCCTTCTTCGTGCTTGTGGTGCAAAATTCAAGAGCTGCTTCCTGTCTGCATTCTCTTGGCTGTAAGCACAATACTGTGCGAAAACAGAACCTTAGCCATGTGTGCCTTTGTAAGCAGCTTATTGGAATCTGTGCATACAAACCAAAATTGCAATAAATGCTTATTATTTTAACAGCATATGATTTGTCTATGTTCAAACACATCAGGTAAATTCTTATCCCTGTTTAGACTAAACAAGTACATTTTATAATTATAAATTTTTATGGGATTTGCACTGGTGGAATATAAGTTTAATTTTGTACAGCACAAACTGCTTCCATGGAAATGAAGGAAATCTTTGGCAGACACTGCAACAAAGAATGTTAGAAAGAATAGAGGAGCTGTGTATACAAACATACAGATTCAGACTTGTTTTCATTTAAAGCTTTTGTTTTACTTTTGCTTAGAAATATACTTTCAGTTCTAACATTTTCTGGTGCAGTAAAATACCTCATTCAGTGATTATGCCTGTAAAGGCCAGTAAGGACTTGAAGATTTCTTCATATATATGCACAGATATGCCTCCTTCTGAAAACATTTTGTAAAGCTTTTCCTTATCTCTGACTTCCATTTGAAGTATTTGCCTTTGGAGTTTTTTATAGCAGAAAATTGTTAATGAGGATTTTATCATTCTACTGATAGTGATAGATGCTTGTAAGTTTTAAAGAATATGCAAGTTAGTCTTTTTCAGACTGATTTTTCAGGGTCTCGAACAGTTCCATCTTTAAAAATATGTATATTTATGGTTCTCTATATTCCTTCATAAACAGGTATGGAATATTACATTGAATAAAAACGGCAAAGTATTAAAAATTTCCCACTTTACTGGAGATAAGTATTTCTTCAGTGAAGGAACAATGTTTTAACTGCCAAGGCATGTTTTTTGATGATATAATATGCATAACTTTGCTCCCTCTTCAGTTTTCTCTATATAATTCATTCATTTCCATTGTAGGTATTTAAAATGCTGTATTTTTGTATCATGGTCAGGGAAACATGTAGTTCAGCCCCATGGCATGTGCATCTCTTGTGGGGATTCAGATCTCTGAGCAATAAACAAGTTAGGATAAAATCAGTTTGTGAATTCTCCATGGTATTGTCATCATGGTGAACACTGCTTCATTTGCAATGTTTCTTTCATCCAACACTTAAAGTACTGTTAATTGTTTTTCATAAATTATATTTAGTTTTACATTTCTAAAAAGGAGATGTTTTCTTTCCTGCACAATATGGTTTATTTGAGAAAGAAATTATAATCTGTATGTGGAGTTCATTTTGGACCTTGAGTTTATCTTTTCTTATAATTTATGTATGTCAATTTTCTAGGATTTTTAATTTTTTTTTTTTTAAGATTGTGCGATTAGATTTATTAGATTTCTTTCCCACTGGAAATTTGATTTTGAAACTAACACAGTTTATAATGAAACAAAATTCTGTACCTAAACTTATAAGAGTTCATAGATTTATTATCACTGGCTTGGGTATGGTGTTGCTCTCTGTGTTTGTTAGTGATGGGTAAGACTTAGATGCACAGATCATTTTCACCTATTCCCTTTCTCTGTAATGATTAATAATTATAAAATAGCTCTCATATTTTCTCTAGGATGTGTATTAAAACAAAATATTTACAAACAGAAAAGGAATTGGGTAAAATGAATTAAATAAAGCTAAAAAATCTGTCACCCAGTCTAAGAAGATAAAAGGTCTGAAAAACAACTTTAAATCATTTTAGCAATACCATAATAAACTAGTGTGAAAAGGGATACTGAAATACTTGCCAAGTACAATTTTCATTTGTGTCCACATGATTTAAAATTCATTTTCCCTGTTATCCTGCTCATAGCAGGTAAAATTGATTGATGAACAAAAACGCAGCTGTGTAGCAAGTGAACAGGTTCAGTCATAGTCACTCTAAGAGAGGGTGGTGGTTGTGAGGTTTTGTTGTTGTTGTTGTTGGTTTTTTTTGAGAAAATATGCACTCCGTTTACTGATGTGTAGCTCTTTTCTAATTTTTATGTACAGTTTCTTAAAACTTAATGTGTTTAGTATTCATAAAATTTTCAGCTAGAAAAATATTAGTTTTAACATGAGTGAAAATGAAGGCTATACAGTTTAGAATTATGTGTGTTATCTAGATTAAACTGCCAGTACAAAAGGCTCCCCAAGAAATAAACTGATGAGAAAAAGCTCTCCAGTACTGCCTGTTTCTGAAGAGGCAGTAAGAAAATATGAGAATATATGTGTTACTTTTTTTTTTGTTCTTAAAATGCTTTCAGTTTGACTCTAAACAAGATGAAGAGATTTGACATAACTCAAAAGGAATGAGAAATCTGGTCAAATTTAATGATAAAATAGTGGTGTTTGTTTGTTTATTTCCCAATGGTGAGAAACATGTTTCTAATAGAAAAACTCATTTTACTCTTTCAAAACAAAACGATCCACCTAGGTTCCTTAAAATCAAAGAAGTCTTACTTTATCAAAATAAATATGAAATTCCACCGCAAAATTCTTGCTTACATACTGACTTTTTTACCAGGAATTGTAAATCTATTTTTCTTTTCTCTCCTTCTCCTATTTCCCAACATTCTCTTGGTGTCAAAGTTACCTTCATATGATTACATGGATGCTTGGTTTGGTTTTGTTGACTTTTCAGTATGAAATGGAATTAGCAAAAAGCCTTAGGACATCTCTGAATCTTTGCTGCTTCCACTGCCATCTCCATGGCAAATTTGCTGATCAATTTACAGCAAAGTATGAGTTTACTCCACAGCTAGATGGTAATGATAAGAATTTGAACATGAAAGAATAATTCTTAAAATACTGAGATATTATATTAATTTCACTTACTGCAGCTGCTACCCAACATAGTAGCACGATTTTTTAAAATATTAATTGGATTGTAAAAGGAAAATGCAGGCTGACTCTGGCCTTTTTTTCTCCTGGTAATCTGTGGTCTTGGTTTCTGTTTGGAAAACTGCACTCTGAAACTCCCTATGATATAGAGCTGTCTATCTGAATCCTCATGTATCCATAGAAAATATTAAAAATATTTGTACAGAGAACCTGTACTGCTCAGCAGGATCTGAAGGGCATTGCTAAATAATAATAA
>VXAB01002753.1:45913-73511 GCA_013399175.1 Odontophorus gujanensis | reverse complement strand
TAATAATAATAATAATAATAAACAAATTAATTTATCTAATTTTATGTTGAATTGAAGCCATAGATTGCAAGGATGGAAACATTCACTAGTAGCTGATATTAGAGAATTTTTCTTTTGCCTGGATTTATTTAAAGTATAGATTAATATAATTAATGAATCTGAGGATAGAGTGATTTTTTTCTTTTCCTTTATTTAGATTCAGTGCAGCAAGGTATACAGAGGTGCTGAATATCCTCTAATCCTAAGAAAGTCAGCAGGCATTGCACTTGTTTTATACTGCTGGGAATAGGGTCTTAATGTTAAATGAAATGTATGTAGCAAACCTATTTAAAAAAATACACCATGAGACAGTGTTTACCAGATTCTGATAGAGATAGGTTGCCAAGAGTCTTATTCGGGCTAGAGCTGCACTAATCTATCATAATTCTGTTAACTTTAGAGAAATGTATGATGTACTGTATGATTTATCTTAGTTTGTATGGTTTGCAAAGAGCTAAAGAAATATTCTACAGCTAAGAATTTGGTCACAAATAGCTTAAGAAATTCTGCAGGTTTCTTGCCAAAAAAATGTTTAGAAAATCTTTGAGCTTTCCTATTCCGTGTTTGTGTTCAGCAGATCGGGGTTAGTCCTGCTCAGTATTTGTTAGAATTACTTTCTGCATTGAAAGTGTTCTGCACTTCCAAAAAAATAGTACGTCACACACTCTCAGTTTTTCCATCCATGGCATGTGTTGAGTTGCATCTATTCTCATGTAAGGCAAAAATAAGCTTTTGATCCTTTTCAGTATACTTTGCTGCACTGATTTGGCCATCTTGGAAAGGAGAAGAACGTACATTCTGTATATTCACAATACAGTTTTCTGATTTTTCTCAGGAACAGAGTGATAAGAATTAAGTTACTTGGTCTCTGCAAATAAAAATAAGACAGATCTCAGCTGTGAATATTCTCTGGCCTGCATTTTTGATGACATAGATTTTTCTCTGGCGTTGCAGTGAAAGTGAGAAGCTGATGAGTGAAGTGGTTACAAAGTGAGCGAATGCTATTACAGGGGAAGGACAAAAGCAAAGTTGAATTGACTTCATTTTCCATCTCCATGTTCAAATGAAAGTAAGAATTATTTCTGCAGAAGGGCTACTACTGAACTAAGTCTAGGGCTTTTTTCAAAGAGATAATAGCATTTAATTGAGTTTCTATTCATTTTAATGATACCTTGCTAAGCTTTCCCAATAAACTTGCCATCTTACTGTTACTATAAATTTCAAATATGAGGTATCAACATAGTAATTTCATGAGTGGAAATAATAATCTATAAATATAATTTAAATAATATAAAAATATAAATATAATATAAAAATAGAAAAAAATGTAATAGTTTAAAAATGAATGCACTACAGTAGAAAGAGGTCCTCAAAATATTTTCTAGCTAAATGTCAGCCTAAGTAAGGATTGGCTTTTCCTTTTCTGTGATGTTTGTGTCCTTTACTTAAAACAAACAAACAAACAAACAAATCTCCAATGACAGTGGTTCTATAATTGATCTGTATTATCTATTTCTTTATTTCCTTCTTCACTCCTTCAGAAATATTTTTCTAATGCCTATCCTGTAGCCTAGCTCAATGTTCCATCCATTTCTTTTGTTGCTTTAATGCAAATATTGACAAGAGTTTAATTTTGTTTCTCCTTTCAATTTCTCTGTATTTAAAGACTCTTGTTTGGTTCCCTGTCTCATCTCTTCAATTCTATTTTGTCCATATAGGGACTCTCATAGCACAGTCGATTTGTGATTCCTGTGATCTATACTAATGTAGAAAAGTAACTATCAATATGTTATTGTTTCAGCAATTATACTATTCCTAATGCCCTACTAGGTAGCATCCAAGTTACATACATCTGTTTTGCTGTCAGCTGAAAGAGCAATGGAGCAAAAAATGAAGATAAGATTCTTGCATTCTCCCACAAATAACAACTTTTTTTCCCATATATTTATTGAACCAAAAAGTTTGCACAGAAGTTCTGAGTTAATTACAACCTGATGGCAAGATGTTATGGTGCATTTCTTCTTCAGCTTGATTCTCAGATAGTTACTCAGAGACATATCAAAAATCCTCTGTGGTCCTGCCTTAGGAAGGTACAAAATATATCCAAGTTCCTGGCATAAATCAATCTGATGGGAATGTTATCGCAAATAACCGTATCATAACAGAACATATGTTGATGTTTCTGCAGTGTTTGTAGCTTTCTATCAAGCATAACTTCCTAAGTGTTTGCAAGATAAAAATGATATTAAAACCCTTATGTATGTTGGTGTAAGTCTGGTAATAATTATATTCGTGAATTTTCCCAAGGAGAAAATTACCAATTTCATGGAAATAAGTTGTTTACCGTGATGGAAAAATGTGACTTTAGTGGAAGAGGAGTTGAGGGGGAAGGGGGAAAATGAAAAATAAAAGAAAATTTTCTGTACTGACATGCTAATAAGCTTTTCTCTGTTTTATTGTTGGTAGTATTTTGCAGAGCTTAAATACAAATCTAAAGCTACTTTCTCTTAAAAGATTCTTGTCACTTTTCTGGAAATCTACTTCAGCAAACATTTCTAATTTGACGTTATACCATGTACTTATTTGAAGAGGATTTTCTTGGGTGATTTCCATAAAAAAAACCTAAAAAGCCTACATGTGACAAAGATGAGCTTGCATTTGAACAGGGTATTCCATTCCAAAAACACTTGACAAGTGTTGCACAACTGTTTAGCAAATATGTAGTTACCATTTTTTTAACCAAAGTTGAGAGAAAATAAAGACTGAAAATTGTTATTTATCAGTATTCAGAATGGACAGTGCATTTTCTTCCTAAGCTTGACTTATCAGCTACTCTTAACATACATGTATGTAGGAAAAATAGGGAATGTCCTCACTGAACAGTTGTAAGGAAATTGCATGCTTCTGGGAGGCAGTTTTTGGGCTCTCCCATATTCAATTAGTTTTCAGCATTTTGCTCTCTTTTATATTCTGATTTACCCTTTTTGTTTGATTGTTTATTTTTTAAAAATTGAAAATAGTGCTCTCAGATATTGGAAGTAAAAAAATATTCCCAGGTACTGGTCCCAGATGTTTGCTGCTTTCAGTTTCTATGTGATAGGAAAAAGAAAGACAAGTTGCTCCATCATATTTTCTCTTTCCTAAACTACTTCTTCTAGGTAATAATCCTTCTAGTTTACCATGATACTCTGTTAGACTGCGATATATTGGAGAAATAATGATCTTGGTAGCAGGAAAGGAGAAAAGCACATACAATGTCTTAGAGCTTTGTTCTTCTTTTCCACCAGATTTGCTGAAATAGCTGCTTCTGGAGAGCATTGTTCACTGGAGTGCTTTTTCTCATCCTAGTGGAAGCAGACTTGTGCCCTGGTTACCCTGAGCCTGGGCTCATGATGGCCCCTGCAGCTGTGAGACTGTAGGAAGGGAAGTTAGCTAATTGGGTTGTAGCTGTGCTACTGCCCAGACTGAACCAAATACTGTTACCTCCTTCTGTGGAGTTACCAGGGTCAACAGTGTAACCCTCAAGCTTTTCTAAATTAAATTTAGTTGGGTCTTCTTGGAGTTAATTCCTATGCTTAGGAGGTATGATATCTCTTCCATTTTCATACGTTTCCCTTTTGACTGGAACAAATTATGTTGTTCCCACTGCAAAGAGAGATGAAAGAAATGTCAGGGCTATCATCCAAGGAGGAATTCAATTGTTACCTTTTCTATTATGTAAATGTGAAGCAGAACTATTATCTCTTTGATGGAATCTGTACTTACTGAACATAAAGTAATACAGTTCAAGAGAAATCGCTAATGATTTTATATATAACTACTGGTAGGGAAAATAACTTATTGGCAAAAGCTTGCTTACTAAAAGTTGATTCTCACCTTCACATGGAAACATAGTTAATACTGAAATAAATTCCTTTAGGTCCCCTTTCTTCAGATTGTTTCAGTTTTAAACTCAATTGTTCAACTTGTCTAACAGGTATGCATCTGTCTTGCAGATTATTTCTTGAAAACCTAATGATGCATATATATAAGTAAGGGCTGCTCTAACGTAAAGGCTTCTAGATTGAACTTTTAGATAGCTAAATGTATTTCTTATTATTTCTTCGGCATCTTTGCCTTTCCACATCTCGCTATGACTCCTTGGAGTTGTTGTGCTGCTAACTTCACTAGTGTAACCGTTATACGCTTTAAAACATCTGCTACATACACCTAAATACTGAAAAGCAGAAAAAGAGACTAAAAGTTTACTTGATCGTATTTATTCTTTTTTGTATAGCATTGCATACAACTTCACAAAAGTTTGTATGTATAAAACTGGGAGAAAGTTGGATAATATATGATCTCAATCAACATTTTCTTTCATCTCGGAGCGTGTATTAGCCCAATTTGCTGAAAAGATACACAGTCTTAAACTAAACACCTGTATCTAGTCTGGAAATTATTTATTTCTCTATCTCATTTGGGGAAGAGTAGAAAATATCTGACAAGTAAACGCTCATGGTTGTTTTTTTGTTTTGTTTTGTTTTGTTTTTTCCCCTACTTTTTTCCAGATTCTGATTATTAAGGAATTTCTTTTAGTACACAAGGATTAATTTAATGTAAAGTAGAACAGAAAGAATAGAAATTATAGAGAAATTTTTCCATTTTATTGTTTGTTTTTGTTTAGGTGTTTTATTTTTATTATTTTATTTTATTTTATTTTTATTTTTTATGGTGTAAATGCTGAGGTTCTGGCTGCCTAATGCAATTTTTGACCTTCAAGAGGAGGAAAATCAGGATTTACCTGAAAAGAAGGTGGTAATATTTAGGTAGTAATTTCTAGTAGTACTTGGATAGCATTACTCCTGCACTTGGGGACAAGAGAAAAAAACTGATTTGTTCTAATCCTAAATTTACCTCCTCCATCAGTCTCCCTAACTTATCTGAAGCCAAGAATATTTGAGAATCACTGTCCACTTATTTTTAATGAAATTAAATATTTAATGACAAAAAGTAAATTCTTGTCAATAGTCTTTTCAAGAATGGAAATTAATTTTCAGAACATGCATATGTATACTTCAATTTATGCTTCATATGATATCTAAGGAAAGTAATGAAAGAAATTAATTTAATTGTAAGTAGCCAAATTTAAATAAACTACTGCAGTTATTTCCCTTTGAAACTGAACAGCTTCTAACTTGCTAAAGAATGGAGGAAGAGATTTAAAACAAATCATGTGTATATGATGAGCAGTATAAATTTCTCACATGTCCTTTCTGTAAGCATGGATAGCTCCTTTCTTCTAAATAACTTTTATTCTTTTCATTTAGGAAGTGTGTGGTATCTCAAAGCAAACTTAATTCCTTCTCTAATACTTCTATAATTTTTTTACATTTTTACATTATTAAAACAAAACAAAACTGGCATCTCCCCAGTTTTATCAATTTCCATACACAATGCTTGTTGTATATGTTATTTTTTCTAAAATATGCACATAATAAAAAAAAAAGACAAAAACACCTCATACACAGAGGTCCATTTTTTTCTTCTCCTCTAATGTGTGGATCCGAGAATTCCAGGCATCCAATTATTTATGTCTTAAGAGGAGATGTATTCAGTCTGAAGTCAACAGTGCACAAATACAGAGACTGTTTTGTACTTTAAGTCAATACAGTATGAAAGTTAGAACATGTTGTTCAGAAAG
Source organism: Odontophorus gujanensis (assembly GCA_013399175.1). Taxonomy (NCBI): domain Eukaryota; kingdom Metazoa; phylum Chordata; class Aves; order Galliformes; family Odontophoridae; genus Odontophorus; species Odontophorus gujanensis. The sequence continues at coordinate 67,789 of VXAB01002753.1, read as the reverse complement.
CTAAGGAATTATTTTCCAGTGTATTTGAAAATAATAAGATTTATCTATTTTGTTGTATTGCATAAGATTAAAATATACCAATGTCTCTGAAAATTTCCATTGATTTTTTAATACAGTAAACTTTATTTCTTCCTTTTTCTTTCTGAAGTAGTCTCACAGGATCAAATAGTTGTGTCGTCTCACCTAAAATTTTGACATCTATATTTTTTCCTTTAAGAGGAAGAAAACCATTGTATGCATATTTGATCTAGTTCATACATTTGCATATGAATATTTCTTGCAGTTTAGATAAACATAAATAATATTCACCTATGAAACAGTAAAGGATGTGGCTGTCTGTTTGCTTAGAATAGAATATCTGATACATGAAAGAGAAATAATGTACAGTTGTTGTATATGTCTAGGAACTTCCTGAAAATATTTTTAACTAATTTCTGCTCTATCTCTAAAGGAGCATCTGTTCTTACTTAGAAACACTGAAGTACTATGTAACTTTGATTATTTCTATGCCAGTTAGCATTCTGGCAATGAGAGTGTGAGCAGGAGCTACCTATCTATTGCATGTTACCATGAAAAAGAAGCGTGAAAGTGACTGCTTTATATCAGTTGACCTATAGAATCATAGAATCACAAGGTTGGAAAGGATCTACTAGATCATCTTGTTCAACCATCAGCCCATTATTACCACAAGCTACTAAAACATTTCTCGTAGCTCCTCATCCAGACAAATATATTTAGGAACTTGAGGAGTAGGATGTTATGTGGTGGTGCAGTGCTCTGAAACAACACAAAAACTCCACAAGGTGAAAGAAGACTCTTGTTTCCTAAAGCAAAAAGAAAGAAAGATTCTACCTGTGCAACACTAGGTTGCACAGATAGGCGTCCAGGCGGATCTTGAACATTTCCAGAGGAGACTCCACGCCTCCCTGGGCAACCTGTTCCAGTGCTCTATCAGCTGCACAGTGAAGAAGTTCCCATGCACATTTGTGCAGAACTTCCTATGCCTCAGTTTGTGGCCATTTCCCCTTGTCTTATCGCCACACACTGCTGAGAAGAAAGGACTTGTATTAAGATAGCTAACTCTAAATGGTCACTTGTTCTTACATTGTAAGAACAATGGCTTTATCAGCCTAGCTAGCTGTTCAAAAACTTACTCCAAGTTAATAAATGCAAATCAAATCCATAAATAGCTTCTGACTAAGAGCAAATGAACGTTCTTTTTGAATTAATCTAATATAAGTAGAACAAGATCTCGTAATGTTATTTTTATAGAACTTTTATATAGTAAAATACATACTAAAATGTTAAACTTGCTTTGGATATCTCATTAGTTCTGTTTTCTGCTAGTGGTAAGAAATATCAGTGTCATTATTGTCCCTCTGCTGTTAAGAAAATGTTATTTATATGAGCAACATAATTCTCTGTTCACATGAATACCTATGCATATTTTATAGCACTACTAGTTTTCATTTGGCAAACATATGACTTAGTATACTGTGGGAAACAGCAGATTACTTGTGCAGAATTGGGAGCTGTATAACGTGGCAAGAGGCAAAGTATCCTTTTTCTTTGGCTTCATTTTTTTAATTTTAATAAGACAAATTAAAAACATGCATAGAAAAAATCTGGTGCAAACAATACTGTTAAAATTGGTTAAAGAAAGGGTCAGCAGTAATAAGAAACAAAATATTTGTTAAGGGAGATGAGAATCATAAAACTATATATTTTTCCATGTGCACACACTTTGATACGAGAAAAACACTATATTTTATTCATAAAAAAATGTTTGAAACAGTTTGTGTTTAAAATTATCACATTTTCTTTAAGTATTTATTCATTCAAACACTTCAGTGATCTTCAATACTTTTAATTTAAGAGAATAAAATCTCTATATGCTATGAAAGAATATGAAACAGTAAATTATTCATGCCTTTAAAAAGGTAATGCTTTGCCCTTCATTTTCTAGTGTCAAAAAAGTCACGCTACATTAGATTCATATCAGAATGGAATAAGGGCATGATGCAGTGAGAAATCTTGCTAATAAATTGCCATGTAGAGAGCTAGAATTAATTCAAATATCCAAATATGAAAGAATTTTATTTTGCTTTTTAATTTTTTTCTAATACTGTACTTGAATACTTTATTAAAAAAGAGTCTGTAAGCTAAATGCATCAAACATTTAGCTTAACATTACAGGGTATTCTGTCCTTGCTCCTATAAAGTAATTTATTTTTAAGATTCTTGTTTTCTATTACAAGTCCAAAACAAAGGTTTTTGTTGTTGTTATTATTTGTTTTCTTATAGTGTTAATTAATGAGAAGAGAACTCTTATAGATGAGGCAAAGTATGTCACTTAATTTGAGTTTGTGTACTTTTCTTTGTTTGCTTTGTTTTTACTCTGCACTTAGTTAATAGGAATTCAAACGTAAAAATTCAAAATTGAGTCAGTCTACAAAATGTGTATTAATAGAACACAGATTTCATTACTATCATCGTTTATTCTGTCTCACAAAAGCCATATTTTCTGCAAAGGAATTGCTTGAAAATGTTATTAATAAAATTTAATGCTAAAATTTGAGCAGTAAATAGCTGATAGATGCACTCTGCTTCAGTGATTAACTGGTTAACTGGCCAATAGCTTCACCTTTAGCTTGTGTCAGCCATGAAGTGGGTGTAGCCTGAACTATTTTCCTGATATTTCCAGTAAAACTTGGCATTGTTAGTCCTATTTTTTTTCTTTCTTTCTTCTTTTAAGGGAGATTATTGCAGTCTTGATCTATTAGGTTCTTCTAAAGCTACTTCTTTATATCAGTATTAATAGTTTCTCTCATACTGTGCTAAGTGTGCTACATTTCTGAGCAGAGACTGTGACTTTCTTTCATTGGATCTTAGTTAATCTCCTTTCCTGAACTTGACTTCTTTGCCAGTAGTTTTCCTTTCATGCAATTGTAATTTCACCATTGATCTTTGGCAAAATAATTTTTAATAAGCAGAAGAGAGCGATACTTGGGATAGCAAATAAGGAATATGAACAGTAGAGGGATATGGTTTTGATTTTTTTTCTGTTCACTTGTTTCTGGTAGCTGTTTAACACCACATTTACCTACAGATTAAATAGTTTATTTTATTGAAATTTTAATAAACCCCCAAACTGTACAATAATGTTGAAAAAGGTAACAGACACTTTTATGACACCTTTCTTTTATGAGGAAAAAATATATTTAGTGCAATAGCTTCTGGAATTACAGGAGCAAATTAAAATCAGTGTTTTTTTTTTCTTTTTTTCTTTTAAATTAAACCATAAGATATAGCAGCAGGGTAGCTGCTTCAAGACAGTCTTCACAGCTGGAGTGGAAAGATGTGCATGCAAGCATTTCTGTATTGAATGATTAAAAATTCGATGGAAATCTCTGATCTTGGTAACAAAAGGAACTGAAGTTCTAAGTCTGAAGTGCCAGATGATAAAATTTAGTTTAAATTTTCACATTAAACTGCCTACAAAGCACATTTCAGAAACCTCAGAATAATGTTTCACTTCCATTTTGTCTTCCACAGCAGTTTTTTTACATAGTTCAGATAACTGCCTACAGTGTTCTACATGCACACATACAAATTTACAGCTCTCTCGTCTTTCTGCTAAAGAACATTTTCCTTGCTATGGATTCATAGAGAATGATACAACTTGTATTTATAACACTGTCATTACCTGCAGCCTTCAGAGAGACAAATGAAGGAAATGGGCTAGTCCATACATCAGGGAAAAGAACCAGAACCCTAATCTCCCTGTTCCGCCTTAAAAGCGAGTTAACAGCTGGGCTGACTAGCCAGTCACATTTCTACCTTGTTTTAAGACAAGATAACTTATCTTTTTCCTCAAATCAGACCTGTAATTTATAGTTATTAGAGGTAAAAGAAAGGTAGACATATTAGACTTCTTTCTGAAGAACAAGTTGATCTGATCTCCCACTTAGTGAATTTTTTAACCAATGCAAGAGATAATTGTGGCCTCCTCACAGTTTCTTCAAAAATCACAGTCAGTTGTGCAGAAATTCAGACACAACTAGACACTTAGATGATTAATTCATTTGATGAGAGCTGTCTAAGCTATTGAGTTAGATGCTGAAACCTGGGGGTAATGAATTTCAGAAAGAGTGGTGGTTATTCCTGAACAGTTAGTGTAGCATGCTGACCCTGTGAGGCTTCCCCTTAGAAGCTTGTACTTTGCTGTTCAGTACCTCTGAAATCTAGGGCCTGACTCTGAGTTTACTTCAAACTAAGTAGCTTGCTGCAATACTGTTTAAGTCAGCAACTACATATGCTTTTGAAACTGAGACATGTTACTACCAGTCAAATGTTTAACATTGAATAATGCAGCAGAAATGCAAGTTATATGCTACAGAAGTGAGCATGGTGTAAATTCAGCGCCAAGCTCTGTATTGATTCCTGGCCTATACTTAGATAATTACTGCTGATTAAGTGGGCATTTTACCATAAGAACAGTGCTTCTATATTAGCCCTAAATTGGAGTGGCAGAATAAATCTGGAGCCAAAATGCTTGCATCATATCTATAGCAAATGACTTTTATGTGTGTTTTTGTGATTTTTGTTGTAGTTTGTTTTCTTTGTACAGATGTGAGCTTATTTCTTGCATAACATACAAATTAGCTGTGAACACTTCACAGTACAGATAGTCGTCTTTGACTGTCCTCTAGTCCAAGGAAAGATATAGTGCCACATCATGTATTGCATCTTATACATAAAAAGAAATGTAAAAAATTTGCATTACATTAAAGTACAAATTCAGAATGAAAGAATGTTAGATTTTAAATCACAAAATTAAAAAAAAATGCATATTACACAAAATGTCAGAAAATCATTTTTTTTTCTAAAACAACCCACAAGAGTTATATATTTTTGTTTTAGTAGCATTTTTAATTGTGTGAATCTCATTTTGTTTTGATAGCTCATGTTTTTCATGTAATATCTGCATAATCTCTCTATCTCTCTCTCTTTTTATTTTTTTTCCCCAGTAGACTTTAAGTAGTCTATTAAGACTTAGTTTAGTAGTTATACTTTACCCCCAAAATTTTATGGTAATTATTTCCACATTTGGTAATTGTCCAGAACATAAAATTAATATATAGAGATGTACTGCTGTTATGCTTTTAACTTGATTGCATGCATTTCCCCATTTCTAATTCCTGCCCCTGAGAAATTGTCTCTTTGCAGCGCAGATCAGGAATTTTTACTTTGGCAGCAATAACAGCCTCTTCATTTAATTTCCTACTTGCGATTATATTATTTGATATATATATATATACATGTATGTGTACATGTACATACATATATGTTGCTTTTCAGAGTCCAAAAGACTGAGGAAAGTTCCTCAACTGATGTCCCAGAAGCCTTGCATGAGAATGCCCCTACAAACTCAACCACACATCATTTTAATATTTTTGATAACTTTTCAGCATCAGTTTGTCTATGGTGATGAAAAAAAATGGAGTTACCCAGGTTATCTTGTGATTGTGAGGCCAGGAAATAACTTTCCTCTGGAAAGTGTGTTTTAATCTGCACTGTGAGTGGAAAACCCTTATACTCCTAGGGGAAAAAGCAGTATAAAATAACTGAAGAGATAACTAACAGTACCGCAGTGACATTTCTAAGAAGCTCTTTATACTTGAGCTTGATGAAATCTGAAGTATTGTTTTACAGGGTAGACTCTTGGCAAAAATCAAATCAGTTTCTTCAGTATTCCCTTCACTATTTTTGTACCAAATACGGAGCAGAGTGTAGTATTTGGTCTCTAATGATATTTATTTTCTTTCTATAGAATACATAACAGACTGTCTTAGAGCAGAAATTTTGTTGAAATACTCTGTTATTTTAATCTGTTATTAGTTATTAGAAACTTAGTAGTTTTATGGTGCAATTCAATAATTATGTTACAATGTACTGGATGTTGTATTGTAGAAAAAAAAGTTACTGTAAAGTATACAAATGTGTAATTGTACTTAAACGTACACTGAAATGGCTGACAGCTCATATGTAGATTTCTCATCCATTAAATTTATTGTACTTGGAGGACATGCCATATGAAGCAGAAATATACAGTCATTGTGCAGTTCTTGGTAACAGAAGGAAATGCTGCTTGATGCCCTGAGGCACAGTATTAATTTGAATTATTGGACACTGGGGCTTGAATCCTATTAGGAAAGGAAACCAGCTCTTTACTGCTGACCACAATTACTTTGAGCTCCTAATTATTATTTTTTTTTTCTCCAGATTTATCTTTCTTATTTAACACTGGATCATAGACAGTCTTAAAGATCCAACACTATCATATTATAAGCCATGTATGATAGATGATGATGCATTAAACCAAATCACAAAAGGGCAAAGTAAACTGTCTGGGGACTGGAATACTACTTAATCTTTTATAGTCTGTCTTTTCATCACTGTCTGTGCATAGCAATCAGAATGGAAGAGAATCACCAAGTCACCTGCTCCTCAGATCAGAAGGTGATTGTGGCTTTGAGTAGATATTGAGCAGCCACAGCACTGCCTGGTCAGAAAGAGCAAGTGTACTAGCCTTTTACTTCATAAAGACCTTGATTCTCATCAAGTGCTAAGGTTTGAAAAATGAAGGAGAATTCTTTCACTTTCCTGTGGACATCACATCACCAGCTGCATCTCCACATAATGTTGTATTTTTCATCATAACATCTGCTCAGAAGAATCCAAGAGTAAAATATCAAGAGAATACAGGTGAGTGGAACAGTGCCAGTCCCAGTGATGGAAAACATTTCTTTGCTGTAGGAAAGGAACTTGATCTCTTTGTTTGTGTGAATTTATATTCGTAATCACTTTTGCTATTTAAACAAAGGCATGCTTACATAGGAGTATTGATATGTAAAGACAGTTTCTCCCTAAATGTGTACAAGTGCAAACTTTTGAGTGGTTGGTACAAAATGTTAATTTCTGTAAGAGAAATTAAAATTATGTGGAGGATTTGAAATTCTAAGAATGAACCTAATGCCTTGGAAGAGGAGCTCTGTTGCTTCTGTGGAATAAAAGAGAAATATTATTGCCTTTACTGCAACTGGATTCTAAAGATTATGGATGCTTCACAGTGGTTGTCTTGCATAAATACACTTAGATCTTCAACGGTATCAGTGAGCAGAATGACAGAAACATGAATCAGTTTAAAAAATTATGAAATGATGTGGACTGCCTAGGCACTAGGAATCTTGCCTGGATCATCAGCCAACAACTGTTCAGAAAATGCTGATTTATTTAAAACCCCCACCAAATTCTGGTTGTGTCTTATCTATTGAATTGCATTCTTTTTTAAAGCAAATACTAAGTGGCAGTAAAGCGGCATACTTGATAATGAAAGGAAGTAATCAAACTTATTCTATGTGATTCTTATACTTCATATAGTATGTTATTCTTTGAATTACATATTGAAGTTATGGAAATTTCACATGATGTTTATTGCAAAGTAAGAGATGTTATTCTGTTAAAAAGTCTAAAATTGATTGTTTAGGGTTTTATTGCAAATGTAGTTTATAAAAGGCTGTCACTATCATTGAGTAGGAAGCAACATACTCAGTCTTGGAGCTGCAGTTTATAATATGAAAACATCATAATCTAGGACCTGGACTGGACCAAATTATGTTTAGAGTCAAATGCTTTACTACACTGTCCTTTCCAACTTTACTTGGATTCTTGTAGTTCAAGTCTTTTCTTCAACATATTTTCATTCTTATGTATTGGTTGATTATGAGTAACAATGAGTAGGCTTTAAAGTTGCATTTGCAAATCACTAGTTTCAGTTCTCAGCACTCAGCATTTGTCAGTACTAAGAAAGAATTCCCTAAGAAAAGAGAGAATGTGTCATACAGATATAAGGAGGCTTCCAATTATATGTGGCTGCCATCTACCACTATAGACACAGCAAGCTTGACTTCTGCACTGTTGAGAATAGAGAATTGTCACCTAGCAGTAAAATAGTGCTGTCTGGCTGGTGTAGAAGACAGGGAACAGAAAGGGCATCAAGCTGTAAAGATGTCAGTGATTTTGACTTGGTAGAGGTAGTAGATGTTTTGTGTGTGTCTCCTACTGCATAAAATTGTGGTTGAGTGATGGTGGTTTCTACTCCCTCACCTCCTCCCATCTTTTGAAATTCTCTCTCTGTATATAAATTTCATGTCACTGGGGTCAACTGTTGTATATGATGCTTTTTTACAGCAATGAAAACAATCATACTCATGCCACAACACATAACAGGATAGATCTCAGGATTAATTGTAACATTACATGAAATAATTAAATGCATTTCATAAAAGGAAACTGAAGTCTGCTTAAAAATAGATTTCTGGAAATGGAAAGATTTACATACATCAAAACATTTAGCATCAACACTTCCTTTGAGATTAAATAATCTGAGTGAATCTGTTGAATATTAGAATAAAATTGTCATTTGTTTGTTTCACCAAAAATTATCATAGCCAAGGCAAAAAGCTTTTGAAAATTTGACACGAGACCATGGAGAACTAGATATAAGGAAAGAGAAAAAATATGAAGCTGTTATTTTACATCAGTACTTGCTCACATTAGCTGAAAAAAAAGCCTAAAAAAACTATGATTAAACAATGTTGTAATTTGTCAAAAAGCTGTTTCTTTTTATTCTATTTTTGATAGCTATTGTTGGAAAGCAATGTTGAAATTGGCTACTATTAGATATTATTCTTATCAGCTGTGTAGCTTAGGGCCTAATGAAGTTCTTCAGCTCTAACTACATTTGCTGTGGTTTGAAAGGCAAGCATCCTTAGGAACTAGCTGGTCAAGAGATGATAAAGTTAATTATGGGTGAAATGCAGAAGACCAAAGAGCACAGTAGATTATCTGCGCCTCAACATTTAGACATAGATAAGTGAATATGTTTTTAATTGGAAAAGTACACCATGATACTCTTTCTCTGTTTGAAACTGCAAAACTGAATTAGCTGCTACAGAGCAGATCAGAAGAGTCAGGTTATGGGACATTGATATGAGGGAATCTGAGGTTCAAAGGTTCAATCAGGATATATAAAGTTGAGGTGGAAATAAAGAAGTGTTCACAAAATACAATATTACTTTGCTAGAAAAAAAAAGATCTGAATCTTTCTCTCATCTCCTGCTTCTAAACAAGCTGGGGAATACATGTTCAGGGAAAGAATAACCAACAACTGTCATACCCCACTGGAAATCCTAATCAGTTCTATATGCCACACCTTCAGATTCCAGTTCTATATGCCACACCTTCAGATTCCTTTAGTGCTTTCCTCTGGGGAAAAAAAAAATAAATAATAATAATAAAAAAGAGTATGGAATTTTCTTTCTTTGCACTTCAATTTTTACTCTAAGAATTTTAGATCATATTGCTTCACTATCAATTTAAATATATCCACACAGTACAGCCTCACCATTTATAATACTTCTGACGAAGCTTCATTTCTGAAATTCTAAAACAGTTCTGGTGGTACCACTGGATCCACACTGAAGTAATCTAATTGCACCAGAGAAGGGGTAAACACCTGTGCAGTTTTTACACTCTCTTAAAAACAAGTAAATATAATTTAAACAAACAAAAAAACCAGTCAAGTATGAAAATTATAAGGAACTATTTAAGTAAACAAGCAGTAACATAATTTTTAGAGCTTGAAGCAGCTCTTGAAATCTCTTTGCAGAGCTGATTTAGAGAACTGACAAAAATATTTGAACCTCAGTAATATACTCAGGCCTTTAAGTCTTCTCTCTCATGATATCAATCTATTTTGTGTTTCTTCACTATTCTTTTATTTTATTATACTCTAGAATACTTATTATTTGCTGTGGAATTTCACACTATCAAAATACTTTAGGCTGTCTTTAAAATAATCAGTACACAGCTAGAAGATGCACTGATGCTTCAGAATAAGTAACACTGTACCATTAAAAGAAGAAATCTTAATTCTAATTGTAAATGAAATTTGTTTGCTTGCCTTATTAGTGTTAATTTAGAATACATACTTTTTTATTTGGGACCATTTTTTTTTAATGTTTCCACACTACCTTTGCTTTCATTGATTTCTTTATTAACCATTTTTATCATTTATTTTGATTGTTTAGACTCTATGCAATATCGTAAAAGGTTTCATATTATTATCCCATTTATGCAGCAGTTTTCATATCATCTTTGATGACTAATATAGTTTTTGTCTGAAGCTGCTAAGGAAAATGGGAATATGTATCTTTTAATGAACAGTAGGAGGTTTTCGTTTTTTTTTAGAAACTAGTCATTGTAGTTCCAGTATTTTAAGATGAAGCCTAATTACTGTGGAACTTGAATACACTGAATGACTTATTTTGAGTTTAATGGTAAAAACCTCTGCTTAGTTAAAGCACTGAATCCATGAATCCCTGATCAGACCTCATCTACAGTAGTGGTTCCGTGTCTGTCTTCTTGATTCTGATCAAGCGTTTTACTAATGTTTATTAATTGCATGCTATTTTCTGTAGCCATTACTTATGACTTAGATAACAGTGGCTCCAGATGTCTAGTGAAGCTGAACAGTATGATTTTAAATGTTGATGCTTCATGTTTTCATAAAAATAGAAATTTTAAATATGTGAAAACCTGGAAGTAAATTTGCTATCAAAAATAGAAATATTCAGAAGACTGTGTAATTTCTTTCATAGTTGAGCATTGGTGAAGCTTTTATTTTAAAGTCTTGTATATTTAATTGGATAACATGGGATCAGCTTTTATATTAAACTTGATTATATGTAAAAGCCTCTAGCACATCAGATAGAAAAATGCTGCTTTCAATCAGTATGTTCTCCTTGTAAACAATGTAGTGTGAAATGAGACCTATTGTGCATGTTGAAAAGCATGTTTGTGGGCTGGTATGCTACAAACTATAATTACTTGGTACTTAAAAATGTCAATACTGTTGCTTCCATTTGTATGTTAAGTTTCACGCTATTGTTTTTATTTTTTATTTTTTTTTCCCCATAAATTTTTCACTTTGAATGATTTTTCCCTCCCTTTCAAGGTGCTCCTCCTCTCAGTAGAATTTTCCTTCTTTGTCCTATGCCTATATCAGAATGTATTTTCACTTTAGCCTGCCTCCATCAACTCTTCCTGTCCTCAAAGAGTATTGCTAATTTAATAGGCTGTAACTCACTTAGGGAGAGTAACTCACTCTTTCCTAATGTCAGTTTGCTTTTTGTTTCCTCTAACAGAAAGTAGTGGCTTTGCAACTTTTTTCATTACAAAAGTCACATCATCCATGATTCGTTTAAAAATTCTGTTCGAATTTTCACTATTTATTATTGGTTATTTGTCCTCTGAAAAGGTTTTACACCTCTCTGGTGGAATGGAATCTCTCATCCTGTATCTTCTTTCAGTAATGCTGAAAGGAATAGAGGCTACAAGCAACATTAGTGGGACTTAAGTAAAGCACTGGTCACTGTAATTATGAGAAATCTAGCACCACTCGCCAAAGGCTCATCTTACACTTCTCTGGGTGTTTTATATTCCCATGCAGAGTACTCAGTTCTTCTCATCTAAGTTGTCAAAAAAAAAAATAAATAAGAAACAACAAAAAACCCACAGCTGTCCTCCATACTTTAGGGAGAAAGAACCATTAGGGAAAAGACTACAACTTTTGGAGTAATAGCGTTAATATTTGGTTCTGAAGTGTAGTAGACACTAATTTCAGTTCAACTTGATAAGAAGGTACTTCAAAATAGCTAATAAATTTTTCTAGTTAAATAGATACTCAACAGAATGCTTTTGGTGACATTGATTGTAAATAAGATTCCACTGGTGACTACTGAGCAGATAATAACAGTGCTGTTGTGTGTTTGCACTGTTGAGCAAAATAATTTTTTCCCATTTCATAATAATTCTAGTCAGGATCACATATAGTGATATAACTCATATTCATCCAGAACAGAACTTTAAATATAATAACAAAGGTATGAAATCTGGAATCTGTCAAGATTATAACACACCTCAAACAGGGCCACATTCTTGGCCTTTCATCACTGCTGTTATATGGTTTAAAAATCTTTCAAATTCCTCATTCATGTTAACAGCTGTTTTACACAATAGGCACAGTGGCAAAATATCAGAACAGTTCTATAAATCTATGCTACCTTCCAGCTGCATACATTCATTAGGGAGAGCAAGGAGATCCCCTTCCACAGCTCCAGTGATTTGTATAGTCAACTTCTACAAGTACTGTAATAATTTCTTTCCAGTCATCCAAGGCTGGAGAGAAGTTGAGATGCTGTGGAACTGCCAGAAGTGTCTACTGTCTTCTCTTCTTCCCATTTCTGCTCTAGCAGATGTGTTTATCCCCCACATTTGACATGATGCAGTGCAGAGCTTGGGAGAAAAGGGCTGGTCCTCTACTTTTCGAACAGTCTATATTCAAGTGCAGTAGACTCTGTAAGGTAAGACAACAGCCTATAGCAATAAACAGTGAACTTTCTAATCCAGAAGCTCCAAATACTTTCAGCTGACCCATCTGCTATGAAAACAATAATGTTTGCCACAAATATTTGCACATATTTGATACTGTGAAATTACATGTGGCTCAAGGACTATTGATTTTCTTTTTTTCTATGCTTGCTTTGATTCCCTAGAATAATACTTTGTACATAATATTTTTGAGTTTCTCTTCTGGGAGTCCACACTTTTTCAAATCTGACTGAGTAATTTTAAAAGTTGCTCTTGCTATATTGATTTTCTGCCTGAATCCATTTTGCTAAGTAAACTGATATAGGAAGTAGGCCTGGGATCATCTCATTGGAGCAGTAACCAAGCTCTATCCCTTTCCAAAACACCAAACCTTTATAATCTTTAGAACTGTTTTTTATTAGACCTAAGTGAACTGTAAAATGGGAAAACATCAGATCTGCTGGGTAAGATGGAATGAAATTAAACAAGTCGGTGAACCAATTTTCCTTCTCACACCGCGTCCTCGCAGGGGCAAATACTTTTCTGTGGGCTTCTTGTCAGTCCAGCAATGCTCCCCTACTGCACAGTCCGTTCAGTCTTCTCCTAGTGCCTCAGGCAAGGCTTTTCTCTCCTTTCCCAGGGTGGTTGTCAGGCATACACCTCCTCATACAGGGGCCTATGGACCTGCTTCTGCTCTGGAAGCAACACTGAGGCTTTCCTTATTCTTTTGGGGCTCAGTTGCTGCAGCACACTATCTTCTCCCCTCTCCTCTGCTCCCTTTTAGCCTCAGTAAAACCCCTCCTGCCACTCCCTCATGTCTCCATCACTCTCTGGCCACCTTTACGTGAGTAGCAGTGAATCAGGATGGGGGAACAAAATTTTTTTCTCTTCACTGAATTAGCTTGATCTTGTGACTGGTTGCCAAAATGGATACTAGGGTGGCAAAGTATCTCCTATAGTGTGCTAAGCACCTGCCCTTCTAGGCTAGTTTGTACTTTTGTAGTGCCTGCAGTATTTTTTCTTGCTGTGTCTGCAGTGGTGGAGCATGTGGTTCTTCAAAAGGTATGTGGAAAAGGGCACCTGACTGCACAGCACCATGTGGATGTCAGGCAGAGTAAGCAGAGCACCATTTACCCCAAGCCTCAGTAAGAAGCAGATTTTGTGCTTTATTTACTTGTTTATTTATAAAATATGAGAGAGCAAATACTAATCAGTTTGCAGCAGTTGAGATCACGTTGACATTATTTCTGGATTTCAGTGACTTCTATTTAAGAGGTAGCTGGTAGAGTAAAATGATGTCTCCACTGTTTCTTAGTAGTTGGAGCCTGTTTTAGCACCCTTATGAACAAGAAATGCTTTTACAAAGTAATTGTACTGTTTTTATTAATCCTCTTTTCATGATAATGCAGAACAATTCAAAAGGAAAGAAAATATTCATAACATCTCTGGGATAAATATTCCCCCTCCCACATAATGATGAGCTGAAATGAGCTTTGTGGTTTATTCACTGAGGTTTATAAAAACATGATATATTTCATTTTTCTTTTTTCAAAGCCAGATGCAAGTTCTATAATTTAAACGCACTGGATCATTTTAAAGATAAAAGCTCTGTTAAATATGTGCAAGTTTTGTAATAGTGTTAGGTAATCATTTCTATGTTTTAAATGTTCTGTGTAGCTATCTGTTTCAGCCCTAAAAAGTAGTTGTAATGAGAGCGATCTTAAAGATGACTCTTTAAGAATAGTATAAGAGATGGTATATTTAGTTAGGTCTGTACAGATAGTATACAAATAGTACAAAGGAAAAAATGGCTCACCTTTAGATGGGAAAGGCTCACTGTGGACTCCACACAAGAGGGAACTCCAAGAAGAGATCCTTTCCTGGTGGTGGTCAGCCCTTAAATGGGGCTTGGGGAGAGGTGGAGCCAGGCTCCACCCCTTCCAATCACACAGGTATTATCACCTCCACCTGTGCCCCCATGGCTGACTCAATGCTCACCTCAGGTGATCAATCAGTGGTTCAGGCTGTGATTCAGCAGTTCCCTTACAGTAGTGAAGAATTGTATTTTGCATTTTGTGATATTTTTGATGCTTTCTTGCATGGGTAATATTTCTAATTTTTGAAAAGTTACTGCATGCTATGAATAGTGGATTAGGAGTTTCACAGAGCTAAATTTTATTTCAGTTTTATTTTAAACCTTTAAGAGGGTTGAATATGTTTTAGGAGTCTTCATTCATTTCATAGCTCCTTGATTTGGGAATAATACTGCTGTTTTAAAATTCGGCTCACAGAGGTGACATTACTAAATTTTATAGTGGTGTTTTTTGGTTGAAGTAGTAAACTGTATCATTAGGGATCCATTTGATTATATTATCTGTTCTGTTGTATAAGAGACTGCATTCTTCTCAGAGATAGCTTGTCTAAACTAGTGTTTGTCATTTTCTATGAGATCTTGATTTAGAATGGATTCAATATTTTTTAATCAATTCATTAACATAAAAAGGTAAATTAATTTAACTTTCTTTAGCATCTACTAACTGGAAGCATTGACATGTTTTGTATGTGCATTAAAAAGCTACAAGGTTGCAGTTCTTTCAATCTAAATGTTCAAGTTCTGTTTCTGGAGGACAGAGAGAGATACAAAATAAACTGAAAGAAAGGAACAGACCTGAAGTTATTTACTGAGTAAATAATGAGGAAAAATAGTTTGGTACAGCTAAAATACAGTTGGGCTGTATTTTAGCTGTACAGGGCTATGGCTTTTATCTAAATTTATCTTTGTTTACTAGCTTTGTGTAACTAGGTCAAGAATACCTCATCTTTGGAAGTTTGATGTCTCATGCTTAGTAAGAGTGAACTGCTGACTGTTTATTTTCTCATTTTATAAACCTGTTAACGTTATTGCTTTGTCAGTATCTGCACGTGGACCTAATATGTGAGACACTACTAATTATTTATCTTTTGTGGTCTAGTCAAATTAAAACCTCCTTTTATGGCATAAAATTAAATCATCTATGCTGTGTAGTAAAACAAGCCCTTAATTTTTATTTTATTTTTATTTTTACCAAATAAAGATAGCTTCCTTAAAAATAAGTTGTTTTCAAACTTAAGAAAATGTTTCAATGAACTTCTGTTACCCAGTATCAGTGGTAATGAATTTTCTTCCTTATTTACAACTGCTTGCTTTTTGATGTACTTTTTTTTCTGTGCATTTGTGGCTGAGATACCAGTAAAGTTTTGTGGAATAGCCTTTGAGGTCAGTAATCTTATGCAGTTAAGTATACGTAGTTGAAACAAATTGTCATTTTCTCTACATTAGTAGTTAACTTTATAAATAATTTTCCTGAATGTTGCTGTCATACAAATGTGTGGAAGAGCCAAAAAGAGATTTGTAACAACTCTTGACTTTCTTATCTATGTAGACTTCCAGTTGGCGCAGTGTATGCATTTCTCTTAGAATACCTATCCAGAAAGCTACTAACTAATCTGAAGCTAATTGAAGCCATTTTTAAGGTTAGATCAAAGGTTATTGCAAACAAAACAAAAACACAACCTGAAAGGAATATAGTATCTTTGAATACAGGTTAGAGAAATCTGACTGGAAATATAATAGCTCTGCTACTATGTGGAATGTGACAAGGGTAAATGAATATAAATTACAGTTAGATGGGCCATATTTTACTTGCTAT
This sequence comes from Odontophorus gujanensis, assembly GCA_013399175.1. Taxonomy (NCBI): domain Eukaryota; kingdom Metazoa; phylum Chordata; class Aves; order Galliformes; family Odontophoridae; genus Odontophorus; species Odontophorus gujanensis. The sequence continues at coordinate 51,605 of VXAB01002753.1, read as the reverse complement.
CATGGATGACATCTGAAGTTATGAATTTTTTAAAATGCATGTTTTCTTTATTTACAAGCTGTGTAGAATTAACAACCAGGAAGGCAACAGAGTGTTATGAAGTGCTCAAAGTTTTGAAATAAAGGAGATAAGAAAAGGACTGTATGGATTTTTCACACTGTGGATGGAGATAGGGACCTGGATAAATTTATTTTTGTGCATGAGGTTTTGGGTTTAGGTGTTTTCGTAATTTCTTATGGCAGTCATTTTGGAAAGGACTTCTGAAGGGGAGCTAGTTTCTCAGTTTCCAGGCTATCCTGTCATATATCTACCATGCTTTGTATTCACTGGAAGCTGCACTCAGACTTTGCAAACTAGCAAGGAGAAAATCTGACTGATTGTAGGGCAGAGGCAGAAAAGTTCGTTTTCTGTCCACTGGAGGAGAGAGTTAGAATACCCCAAGGTAGTGGCTTAGAAGCTTCTGATTTCACTGGAACCCTAAACACAGCATTAGGGGCAAGTTTTGAAGCATTTGAATGGAACTGGTCTTTTTTGATGAAAGTATATCTATAATGACTGCACTGTATGCCATTTTTACGTTTTGGCAAAATTAACTTCTTTTTAAAGGTTTAAATTATGTAACATCTTTTAACAAGAATAGCCGTAACCTGCTGAATTTTCTGATCTTCTTGGGGATGCAGTCTTGTATTCTGTTGAAACTCTGCACGAAGGAGAAACTAGATGGTGTCCTCTTAGGGGACCAGGTTGTGCCTGTGAAGCCCTTTTGAATGAAATGTTTCCCTCTGGGTCAGGAGCACAAACTAAGCTTTGCCAGGCATAACAACACAGCTCGGCCTGTTGCTTTCAGGCAGAAGAAAAGGTTCTCTTTCACGATCATTTTCTGCCCCCATTACCAAAACTTTGTCACAGCATTCACACAACTTTTGTACTGTAGCATTACTGAACACAAATGCTCCTATCCCTCAGGGAGAGGGGGAATAGTGAAGAAGGCTGATGCTGGGTGAGACTCCTCAGCATGTCAGGTAACTGCTTAGCATGTTTTGCCAGGCAATCCCTGTGATGTATAGAAACAAAAATCACTTGATCATGGATTTTATGTAAAACTGCCAAGGAAATGAAAAGTAGAATCACATTCTTCATCTAAGAAGCATGTATATTTAGGAAATGTTGAAGTCTACTGATATACTTTTAACTATAGTTCTTATAGAAGCAAGGGTTTTATTCAAGAATCGTTTAATATACAAACTGTTTTTAAGCATCACTTAAGATTTTTTATGAGAAAGCCAATTTAATGAGAAATTACTTTATGAAAGCTTCAAAACAAAGCAGTATTTCCCTCTGAGACCTGAATTCTAGCACTTTCTATTTAACAATCATATGGTATCAGGACACTATTCTGCCAGACACTTCATGCTTCTGTAAGATTATTTACAATTATTTGTAGTATTTGTCATAAAATCCACAAATTCTTAAACAAATTCATATGATTAAAAACATTTTGAAAAGCTTAGTAATATTTGTAAATACTGTTAACTTGCTTTGGGAATAGTGTTGCTAGAGCATTCACTGTGTTTTGAACACCTGTGAATAGCAGGTGTATTTGTTTAGGAGGTCACTCGTGATGTCAAATCAAAGCAGCTGTTCTGTACGTGCTTACTCTTATGTGTGGTAGTGGAAGTAGCTGAGTTTATAAAAGGAGTATTGTAAAGTAGTGGTTCTGATTGTATTGATCCAGCGTATATATGGTTTTGAATTTTGAGGTGAGTGGGAGAATATGTATGTTGCTGCATAAGCTTTAGAAGCAAGGCTTGTGAAGGAAATCTAATTATGGATATTTATGTCGAGAGTTGCCATTATGAATGTTCCACTGCTCTTTTTACAGTATTACAGCCTTACTAAGAGGCTGTCTAATCCTTTTATTTAAGAGTTTTAAGTTGTACTTTTTAAGGAGGAGAAAACTTAAAAATAGTCACATGCAAATTGAAGTTCCAGAATTATATTAATGCATTTAATTTTATGAATGACACTTTTTAAAATGAGTAGTGCTAGACTATGATTAATAAGAAATAGAAAATAGCATGAAAATGTTTTTTCTTGAGAAAATGAAGCTGATGTTTAATACAATTTCTAGGTGAGACAGGCCAGTATATTTTGTGTATCATTCATGTTTTATAACAGTTAGTACACTTGAAAAATAGGAAATCCTTGAGACTGCTTGTGACTTATGTTTATCTGTACTAGGCTTTTAAGTTCATCCTTTTTTATTATGGTTTTTTTTTATTATTATTTTTTATTTTTTTAAACCCTGGAAGGACTGAATGTGCATTGTTTGGGTTTGTTTTATTCACCCTCTCTATACTTGTGCTCATCAAGGAAGAATATCATTTTTACCTGCAAATTGAGATTAAGAAATAGTAAATGATTAAGATATTTTTGATAGGCTTTGCCTGCAGACATGGGTATGTTATTCATTTCAGTGTATACATTAGTGGTTGCTAGTAGTACTTTAATCCAAAGGGAAGTCAGCTATATGTTTTAAAAGACCAAAGTAAGCTTCTGAATTTCTTGCATCTAAATCTGGGCCTTAACAACTAGACAGTATTCCTTTCTTGCTAACACACTGTGTATATTGTTTCGTTTCTAAACTGTAATATCTATCATTATATTAAATTACTTGCAGCAGCTTTTGGAAAGGGCTTATTTTCTCTCACCTGATAAAAGCACTTAAAAATTGCAAATGATAAAGGAAATGAGAATGGTAGTCCATTTAAAAAAAAAAAAAAGGGGGCTCCATTTTTATGTTTCATTCTTGCATTAAGGAACAGGAATTTGTAACACTAGACTGCTTCAGTTTCAATTTTTTTCTCTGTGATGTATTTTACTATTCAATGAGAATTAAGTTCATAAAAAATTGTACTTAATGTTCAACTTTAATTTTATGTAAATTATTTTTCTATTTATTAGAATTGAATTGTTCATTTGGAAAGGACCTTCAAAGATGTTGAAATCCAATTGCCTGACCACTTCAGGCCTAACCAAAAGCTTAAGTGTGTTGCTGAGAATATTATCAAAATGCATCTTGAAAAATGGTAAACATGGTTCAAGTTATTAAAGTTAAAATAATTTTAGCAGCTATTAAATTTAAAGTGAATATTTCAATAATGTAAAAAAAATTCAGTTGTAATTACTAAAGAATAGAGAACATAATTGAAAAGCATCTTAAGGCTGAGCAAATTTGAATAATAGAAACAAAAAAATGTAATAGCAAGTTAGTGGCACTTTATACGGCTTTTTTTTTTTGCCACAGATGTTACAAAAACTCTGCATCCTCTATAAGGTTTTATCTGGAGCAGTGCTCTTTGCTACATGAAAGAAACTTGAAGCATTCATGGGTGAGCCTTGTGACTCTGCTTTTTTTAAAAAATTATTATTAATATTATTGCATATCTTCAGGTGCTCTGCATGATACTGTTGCAGATGAATGCACGTCAGACTTTAAAGCAAAACCTCTTTTGTTCTTTCGTATTTCTCCTCTGATAAAGCAAGATCAACATGTATGCTTAATATTACTCAGAAAATTTTTCCTAGCTTTATCTGAGTGTACACAAGAGTTAAGTGAAGTCAGTTATTCATGTTTAGTCAGTTTTTAATGACACATGACAATATGCATGTTTACTGGGGAAAACAAAATACTGTTGCTATGTGTGGTTAAATACTTACATGTGCATATTTTTGGTACACAATTGCATATACTTATATTTTTATTGTAACTATTTTGTGGACAAATTTATATATGCATTCGTACCTTTAATCACAACATTTACATCTTTATTGTCACTAGACTCTAAAATCATGTTAGATTTCTGTGCTCTTAGGTAATATTTTTAAATACTATTTGTAGAGCTATGGGTTATTTCAGCACGTATGCATGTCATTTTATTGATAAAAGTGCAGTAAGGCAGGATCTTTTTCTTAGTTTGTATTGAATAGCATGAAGTATAATAATGTCACAGTCCTGTTCAGAAATTTAGTTCGGTCATATAAGCTTAAAACAGTGTAATGCCTACGGGCTTTTGGGAAGGGGAGTGTATGAGTATGCATAGAAAAAAACAAAACTCTTTGATGGCATGTTGAATGCAATTGGTATAATTTCATTTGTTAAGTGAATAAGTCTGAAAAATGAAAGAAGGGGACTAACACTAGTATAATGAACTGCTTGCCTGTATATGAATGTGGTCTTACAACATGTGGTATGTACATAGTGGTAAAAGAACTCAGTTGAAATGTACTGGTTTTCTTTGACTGTATATTGTTAGGCTGCAAATTTTGCTGCTGTTGTGTATGACAGGTGGGCATAGCTATGTACAAAGAAAGTATTTTAGTTTATTACATTCAGATTAGCCTACTAAACAGTCTTGTGATTGATGAGTGGAGTTTTCACTGTATAGGGTTTTTTGTTGAAGTTTTTAATGTACAGTTCAATGGTACTGTATGGTATAGTGTATGTAATGGTATCAAAGTTTTTTGGATGTTATTGTTAACATTTTATAAGCTGCCCGATGGGGAAGATGGCATGCTACAATAGTTGCTGCTGCAAATGTTATGAAATTCACACTATAACTTCAGTATATGGAATAATTATTTGGGGCATATACATAGGTCTTTTAGAAAGTAATGTCTCCTACTTATTTCCACGATACAAATAAACAAGAACACTGTTAGGGCAAATTCACTGCTACAAACACTAGTTTTCAACATAGTCTACCATTAGTTATGCATTTTCAGCAGGAATGAACAAATGCCTACATGTTGTGTTCATAGAAGTCTGTGCCAGCAGAGGTGACCAACTTTCTCAACTGCAATGATGATGTCAGTGCTAGGAAAATGTTTCCCACATAGTTCATGTACGTTCTCATGACAGAACTGAAATGACTGTTTGGTAAGGAAGTAAAACTGCTATGGAAGGGGAAATAGTACCATCCTTGAGTAAGACTGGAGGCCTTTGGGGAAGGTAAAAATATGCAATGAAATTGTTGAATGTAATTTGTAAGCTAGTCTTTGGAAGATTAAGTGAGCGTATTTATCAGAAAAGCACTTAATTTCATAATATGTCATGTTAACCCTATTCATAAATTGTTGTTTACAATGTATATTGTATTTCCAAATATTTTTTTCATGGGCTTGCCTCAAATAGGTGTATTCTGCCTAACTCTCCAAGCATTGTGATAAACTGCTTAAATCTCCTTTATTATCAGCTGTGAGCTGCTGGACCACTGAATGGCATCCTGTATTTGGAGAAGTAGGCTAGAGGAAAACCACAGAGGGGTGTTCTGTCAAATCACTGACTTAATTATTGCAATTTATTTGTTTTTAGAGTATGGCTCTTTCTTTTATGTTTCCTACTAGATCAGAAATAACTGTAGTGGCAGTAGTAGAAACTTTTCTTCTAATTTAGTGCGTAAGACCTATTTCTCATTTAAGATAAATCCTTGTGACCTTCCAGGTGCGCTTTGCTAGAACAGTAGATAAAACTTGAAAGGGATCATTAGGAAATGTCCAGTACAGGACAGAATCTCTACAGTCTTCATTGTAGCCCACTTAAAATGGAAAATGTAAGTTAAAATAAAAGGAAAGGCAAATTGGTAAGAGTAGACACTACTTGTTTCCCCTCCCCCCCCCCAACAATGTATGA
>VXAB01002753.1:0-37714 GCA_013399175.1 Odontophorus gujanensis | reverse complement strand
TTTTCTTCTTTTTTTTTTTTTTTAATATTGGGATGCCCTGTACCTCATTCTTCAAGGGTATTTTTATAGAGGTTGGGGAAGTTACCAAGATAAGTCATAAAGAAACATCCCAAGTTATAATAGAATGGGATAAGATTAAGTGCATTCTTCACTCCATTGCTTGCACTTCGTCTTTCTGCTTAATAGAACATGAACTGAATAGAAGAGCAAAGATCCTGCAGTAATTTAGAAATAGAGTATTGGTTGAATTCCTTACCAGATATGCCAAACCTTTAGCTGTGATTGATATTAGGTCTTTTTGTGCATTGTCTGCTGGCTGGAATTAAGTCTGGCATCCTAAAAATGGCAGTTTTGCCATTAATGCAGCTTCAAAAAAAATTAGATTTTCTGTAAAGCTTTAGCAGCACTGAAGATAAATACAAAATGTAATAAGCAGTGTAATGATCTTTGAATCTGCAGTTTCATTCTATCTAGCATCCCAGAAGGCTAATGTAATTTCACAGGAAAAGGTACTATGATGTATCACTTATCTTTTTTTTCCATGCCTGTGCTATCATCTCAGATGTAATACATTAACATTTGAATGAAAAAGATCCTCAATCAGGAAATAGAGGAATACATTTGAAGGCAGAAAGAAAGGAAAGGGGAAATACAAGCATGTTGATGTAGAGTCGTGTTACAAATTCTGACACACATTTAATATATTAAAGCCTCTGCTTTGAAGTACAAATAAAAAGCGCATATTCTGTCACTGATGTTATCATACTGATTTTGATAGACTTTTATTTGTGGTGTTAATGTGAAGACTTTTCTGTAATGTAATTGTGGAATTCTGAGTTAATCAAGATGATTCAATGCAAAATGTAAAAAGAGAAAAGCCTTGATGGCTTTAGGAGCTGTGAATAGATTACAACACTGGTATGAATTAATTGAAATGTAAATTTTTTTACTATGACAGAAATGAGTTGGAAGTAGCATCAGTTCTTGTCACTCTCCTTATTCTATCAACTTTACTGACCTTGTTTGGTGTTTAAAGAAACTTTTAAAACTCCAACTGGTTAAAATAGAATTATCATAAAATGTCCCACTATTTTATTTTTTCAGTTAAAATACAGCTGGAACAACAATTAATATGATTAGGTGAAAAAAAATTATTTAATACTCTATTTAGATTAGCATCTCATGTAACTGAAAATTTAGTATGAAAACCAGTAAATAATTTTCTCAGCATGATTTTACATTGTAGACAGACTCTGACCTGAAGACAATGAAAATTCTGCAAATAACCTAAACAATTTTGCAGCAGAAATTATTTTCATAATACATTAAAATAAAGCAAACTTGAGCCTGTTCTAATTCCTTTTCTTTAACTTATGTCCTTCCTAGTTTTTAATCTGTTTCCTGTTAGTCTTTTTTAACCTAGCTCTCTGGGTTATTCTTTCTTTTGGTGAGAAGCAGGTCCTTCATAGCCTTCAAGGTAAACAACAATTCTGAATCACGTAGGCATTGTGGTCCTTGAAGAGACTCAGCGGATGTCAAACACTTGTTAAGAGATGCCTTGCTTGCTGTAGACTATTCAGCTTCTCCTATGATATTTTACACCTGAAAATACGCTGCGGTATTTCTGTCAAATAACAGTTTTTAATGCTAAGAAACACATAAAATGATTTGATAAGTTTGACAGTGTGGAAAATAATGGGAGTAAACTTCTCAAAATATTCAGCATAGGTATATTGACCTTCTTGATTGTCTCTACTGAAACCTTTGGGGACAAAGGAGGCTTGTCAATTTGCAGTATATAACAGAACAGTGACTCCTTGAATAAATTTCAACATCTTTTCCAGAAGTGGAGGCTTATCTCATTTGGGAGCAACAGGGAATACTAATAGGGAGACTTAAAGTTCTATAAATGTTTAAAAAAAAGTAGTAGAATACAAGTAGTCTTGCCATTCAGCTTATGCTTATTGACATTTCCTGAGGATTGATTCAGTGGACACACCTCAGTGAGGTATTCATGAATGGCTGTGAACTGCAGTAGTGGAAATTGAGGGAGTAGAAATGGTGAAAGAGTGAGAGGAGTTAAAGAGCAGTACCTACTCAGGATGTGAAACAACAATGAAATATGTACAATACTGAAATTTGTCTTAACATTTTCTCTGGGTAAGTATGAGATCTTAAAGGTTATAATGCCATCAATAATGCAGTCTCTGTGAATTACTGGCTTTACCCTTAGAATGTGCAATTCTGGGAATTAGTAATAGGCTATGTTTGGTAGTGTCTCACTTGATTCTGTTGTTTGAACATATAAGCAGGAGAAAGAATTGTGGATATGTGACAAGGAGTGAGGGCAAGAAAAGGAAAAAGAACAGGAAAAAAAAGAATGAGATAGTTTTTAATCTTTGACTTCCATTTACTAAGTAGAAAGACCATACATACAGGAGAGCAAAACAAAATGAAGGAAGGTGAGGAATTGAGAACTGCAATGTGAAAAGGAAGACTATACGAATGTATGTGTCTGTATTTCACTATTGATATAATAAATAGTGGATGTGGTCATGAAGAAGTTTATTATTTTTCTATGACTTCAAGAATCCTTTATTAGAGTTGGTTTTGAGGGTTTGTGCTGTCTTTTAAGACAGTGGTATAAAGGGTTTTTATTTTAAACTTGACCTGTATTTTGTAGACTTACTCTCCTGTCTTTCTGGTGACTAGATTTTATCTGAAATAATGGTTTTCTTCCAATTTTTGCTTAATGCAGACAAAGCTTTGAATTTGTTTCCACTTTTCTTGTAATAAAGTACCAAACCACATGAAGTGTGACAAAAATAACTGTTGGCCTTTTTTCCCAGACTCTGTGGGAATCCGAACTAAATCATATTTTCTTAATCTGTTTAGATTGTACATTTTTCTCTGATAATTAATATAACCATTTGTCTTTTCTATATTTTGTTTTTATTTTATTCTAGCACTATATGAGAATTATGGTGAGAGAATCAGTATTGAACTTTTAAATATACACAAGCATTCAGAGTAAATACATAATGAATGGAGTGTTTTAATACTATAGTAAATAGGAGTAACAGGCAATAGATGAAATTCTGCATTTTGAACCCTTTGCTCTTAGATATTTCATTAGTTCTGGTTATAATTAATTTAAATTCCCATGAAAATAACTTTAAGATGGAAACTGCTATATTGTATGCATTTGCTCATTTTTGCTAAGAGGTTAATAACCAGGGGCCTGCACAGAAAAATAGCAAGTGAATGCATTGTTCTAAAATGATACATTTAAATTTTGACTTCACTTACCCATTTATGAATTAGCTCTCATATCATATTTTGGAGCCAGCTCTGTGAAAGCAAGCTTGTACAGTAATGTGTTCATTAATACCATACTGATGTCTCTATTTGGAAGATAAGTATGTGAAGCTGCTGAATTTGGAGCCTGTTAAGTTTATCCTTACTACGGTAACCAGAGCTGGTATGACTTTTCTGGGAAGTTCATGTAAAACATTTCTTCAGCAGCACTGTTCTTTCTAGAGAAAGAGTAACAGGACCTTAAGTGTAACAATTATTTGATCAGTAGGGAGGAGTTGTTTCATTTCTGATCCAAGGAGGGGCAAAAAAGAAAAGGTAAAAACCACAATGGAATTGTGGTAGCTTTTTCATACAGTGAAAAACACCTTTCCGGGAGCGTCTTGAATGTATTAAATAAATCTTTGCATAGTCTAAAGAATAGTTAGTTACTTTTATACAATTGTCAGCGTTAACTCTTTCATCTTATTATATTTGGTGAGTTAGAATTAGTTATGCTCCCTCACTCTGAGTGCTTGTCACACAAATCAATCTTTAGTCTGTGATTGAGAAAAGATTTTTTTACAGAATAAGAGGAGACTTGGTCAGGAAAACATAAACAAGACCTCCAGAAATTACTGTAGACCTCTGCCTGTTTCTTCAATGTGTAGCCTTCAAAATAGGTAGAAAACTACTCCAATTTGTTTAGCTATATTTAGCCAAAACAAGGAATTTTGATGCTCTGTAAAGACTATCTTGATGTTTCCTTTTTTCTTTTATCTGGATGGCACATGATTCTAAAAACTGTTAGATTTTTTTCTTGGAGCTGTTGCACAACATTGCTCTGTACCTCTGATATTGTTTTCTTTTCATTATGATGCAGAAAAAAAAGCGTGAAAATATGATCAAGGAATGTGTAAGTATAAACAAGTTTTTTTTTTATTTTAATTTTTTAAGAATCAGAAAAGAAGTTACGTGGGGAAAAAAAATTACAATGCATGTGCTGTCTTTAGGGTGCATAAATTTGACACAGAATGCTTGAACTGTTTTCTGAGAATGATACTGTTTGAATACAAGGAAAATTCATGCTGGCAAATTCTGAGTTAAACTACCTGATAATGTAGGTAACGTTACTATACATTTTATTTTAAGCAAAGATATTGAATTGATGGTGAGAACTAGGACTGTAATTTATGCTCTGCATTCAAATTCAAGACCTATTAAGTACAGAAGAGTTCTGCAGATGAGAAAAGGAAAATAGAAATTGCATCTGAATTGCTATAGTCAGATTCTATTGAATTCTTCCTGTCTCTGAGTAGACAATAATATTCCTCAGCTGATGAAATGGAAAACTGTGTTAGTTGAGTTAGTTCACTTTATAATCCTTAAAAAGAAATACGGGAATAGTTGTATGTCAGGACAGCAGCAGAACAACATGACTTTTTTTTTTTAATGTCAAATACTATATCAGGGAACAAATATTTTGACTATGGTTACAACATCCAGTGTTAAACTGCTCAGACATGCATTTATTTTATTCCTGTTGTTTCCTAATATTCAAAAGTAGGAAAATAAGCAGTGAGTTACCTAGTTTCATAATCTGTCAGTGCAGAGAAATGGGGAGTTGTTTTGGCATGTTTCCTACTAATGTGTCTGGAAATACTTGCAGTAGAATGGTAGAATTGTATGCTTAGGTTTTTTTTTTAGCTCTTTCAGTCATTGTAAAATGAAGGGTTCTTCGATAAATGTTGATTGAATTTTTATCTTTTCATTTTTTTCACTGTCTTGTGTTGATTTGTTTAGCTGTTAGTGGTGAATGGTCACAAGGTAAGGAGATGTCTTTGCTAACACATGATAAGATGTTAGATAAAGGAGCATTCTTCATTCTCACTTTGAAGATTATGCTTCATAGATAAAAGGGAAAGAAGGTAGAGTGCTTTTAGGACTTTTACAATTCCCTTTTCTTCTCTACTTTACTCTGCTGGTAGACGTGGATGTGCCTTCCTGTGAAGCCTAGATGATTTTGTCTGTGTCGGTATACATATAATTTTTAGTTTCCTGAAGAGAGGCTAAGAATGCCAATTTTACAAGCTAGTTATAGCCTGAGTTTGTGGCTGTTTTTCAAAGGGTTGTATCCTTTCTTAACATAGAGGAATTACACCTGTCTTTCTTGAATGGCGAGAGCTTAAACCACAGTTCTCCTAAAACAAAATGTATTGTTTTTCATATAACAGGATTATATTGTTAGCTCTTAAGAGAGTTTTTGAAAGTGGCTCCTGGATAGAGGCAGACTTTTTCACCAACCTAGCTAGAAATAGTTTTATGGTTGGAGGTGAGGAATCGCTTCAGTGTGTCCTAACAATTACTGAGCTTTCTTAACAGTAGCAAAACTTCCTTTGAATTTTAAAGAAATAAAAGCATTTCAGTGTTGAGTATATGCCTATTACACAGGTTTTTGGAGACCTAACAGCACGAGACATCCATTCCATGATCTTTTTAAATGGGACTGTTTATTAATAGTCTTTTGTTACCTACAGTAACACAGTAGCCTGAATGTGTCTTTTAGCAGCATGTTTGCCTAGCAGCATATTTCATAGTGATACCTATACCAAGGACAGTTGATATGTGTTGTCCAGCTTTTGTCTTGCAGGCCTCTACTAGTCCTGTGGAAATATACAGATATGTTACTGCAACTAGGGAGAAACTGGGGAGGAAAAAAGTAGCAGCAAAATATTGACTGCTCCATTAGATTTGATAAATGGCCTATATGAATCCAAATCTTAACTGAAGGACTAAGGGAGGCTGCTCTTTGGGTGGTTTTGCCTTTTTTTCTTTTTTTTCCTGGATGTTAGACATTTCAATAATCATCAGTTCAGATGTCATATCTTCTTGCTTACACTGCTGTTCCTCTTACCATCTACTTTTCCTACTCTGAGCTCTAAAGATAAAATAACTGTTACATGCTTATCTAATTGCTAAGATTTGTGTATCATGGGTGGTGGTAGATGTTAATCTAGGGTGAATAGTCTCTTAAAGCTTCTCACTTGCACTTTCACTCCTTTGTGTTGTCAGTTGCAGAGAAGAGTATATTTTTCATGAACTTTGGCACTTCTGATCTTAGATTGATTTCATTTTGTCTGTTTTGTCATGTTTCTGAAAACCCTATGTTGTCATTGTCAGACTTTAACATTTGAAGGTTTTTTTTTTTTCCCCTGGTTTCATACTGAAGAAAATGTCAATAGGTGAAAGTCAGGTACTTCACTGATACGATTCCATTATGTTAACTGCTAAATACAATTCAGTCTGCTGTCTCCTTTAAAGATCAATTTTTATTTTGAATAATTTTGTGCTGTGTGTTAGAGAGTCGCCGAGAGATCAGTCTTACATTTATCGTAATATCTGGTTCTTACAAACTCATAAGACTTCTTGCAGGTATGTTTGTATGCTTACTGTGAAGCAGCTGACCCCTGAAAGTCTTTCTTTCTCAGGTGGACTGTATGTCCACATAGTCATAAGTTAATCCTGTGTGGAAAATGTGTTCATCCTACTGTACGATAGATATTCCACACAAATATTAGTAAAATTGAATCAAGTATCACCTTGATGTAGATAAATTGAAACTGAATGACTGAGGACACTTCTAAAAGGGTTTACTTCTGTAACATCCAGTTGAAGTTGTAGAGACTGGAAAAATAACTTGTAGCATCTAATTTCATGCCCTGTTTAGATTCTAGCACTTCTCTCTGTTGTATAGAATCACAGAATCATTAAGTTTGGAAAAGATCTCTAAGATAATCTAATTCAACTATCCACCTTCCGCCAATGTTGCCCACTAAACCATGTTCCATAGTACCACATCTACAGGCTTCTTAAGCACCTTCAGGGACGATATCTCAATCACCTTCCTGGACTGTCCATTCCACTGCCTGACCACTCTTTCAGAGGGGATATTTTACCTAATATCCAACCTCAGTGTCCCCTGGTGCAACTTGAGGCAGTTACCTCCAGTCCTATTTCTACTTTTTTTTTTTTAAATTTAGTTTTGTGGGAGGACAATCCCACCTCACCACGACCTTCTTTCAGATAGTTGTAGAGGGCAAAAAAGTCTCCCCTGGGCCTCCACTTCTCCAGAGTCAAGAATCCCAGTTCCCTCAACTGCTCCTCATGAGGCTTCTGCTCCAGATCCCTCAACAACTTCATTGCCCTTCTCTGAACGTGCTCCAAACCTCAATGTCCCTCTTATCATAAAGGGCCTGAAACCGAACACAGTATTTGAGATGTGACCTCACCATAGCTGAGTACAGGGGACGATCATTCTGATACAAGCCAGGATGCTGTTGGTTTTCTTGGCTATCTGGACACACTGAGTTCTAAAAGAAACTAGAGGAATTAATAGGTCTTCTGTGTTTGTTTAAGTTTTATCTATTAAGCAGAAAATGCCTGAAAAATTAAGACAGAATGTGCTAAGAAATCTGTCTTCATTGGGTTATATAGTAAATTGTAGTTTTTGTTTTATTATCTGTAATGGAAATAAGAATTGTTAGTGTGAACCTTGAAGGCCAAATTTCATTTTCTGTTCAGATTAGTTGCAAGCGCAGTGGAGGTGCTGGAGTGTTGCCTCCTTACATTGGAAATGAAATTTGGCCCAGAGAATGATGGAAGGTGATTTTGAATATAGTTTAGCCAACAGCTGGTACTTAGGCTTTTCTGATTAAAATACAAACAGCAAGATTTGGTTTTCACCAAAGTCAACTGCACTATATTTTTAATATAATATGATCCAGAAGGACAATTAAGAATGCTAAATGAAAATGTCCATGAAATATTTGTTGTGAGGAGTGACAAAAAATATAGAATCTACATTTTCTTCAGAACTGTGAAAACATTTAGGTCTGGAAAGAATATTTAGATAAAAGAAGTTTTAGGAACCTATTTAAAAGTTCGTTTTGACAAAACTCTGTCTTAAGTCCTTAATGTATCGGACCATATGGTATACATTTTTTGGAAGAAACTGTATCTTTTGAAGATTTCACATTAGAATTAATCAGATCATAGAAGTCTGTATTCATCTTGTTCCTTCTGTGCTTGCGGCAGTCTGCCCATGAGTTGTGATATACTAATGATGATGATGGTCACGTGATACATAAAGGAAAATTACAATACCTTAAGCTGAACCTATACTTATATAAATTGCATATATTGTTCCTTAATCTAAGTTCAAAAACAAAGAAACATCAAAATAACTAAATTGAGTGAGGATTCATAGTGAAAACCAACAGCAAATAGTCCTGATAGTATATAATTCTCTGTATGTGGATGGGAAAGAACTCACAGGTTTGTAGTGAATGGGGACAAGCAAGACTGGCGAGAGCTGGTGTCAATTCTGCTGACTGAGTCTCAGGTTATCCTGCTCCATATCTAGGCCAATGTACATAACTTACTGAGTATTTTCCCAGCAGTTTTTTGCTGTTCTGTCATGTTGTCTTCAATCTTTCCAGTTTTATTTTTGTTAACTGGGAACATGATGAAAAGATTGATTCACTATGATCTAAAATATTTACATGTCAAGGGTCTGTGTTTTACGTATGCTTTCCTGTATTTGGTCTCAGAAAAGATTAGTGCCTTACAGTGGTTATTCTGTATTTTGGAAATCTGATCTATGTCTGAATGCTTACTATGGAGCATTCATTATTTGCAGACATTAAGTTGAATATCCCAGGTGTTAGCATAATGTTTTACAATCTTTTTGTTTAGATTCTTGGATTCAACAGGATGTAAGTGTTAACCTACTTACTGTTAATATATGCGAAATAGCTTTCTTTCAGTAATGAGGTGTAAATAAATAGGGTCCTAGTGTCCTGGTCTTGTATCTGCAGTAATCTAAGAATGGATATTGAAAACTCTTGAAATAAGCAACAACAACAAAATAAAAACAGGAAAAAACAAAAGAAAACTAGTCTGTGGTATAAGACCAGCTGACTAGTCCTGCTTTCTCCTATGGGTGGATTTATCAATGCAGTTAGTGTTCTTTACCAGCATTAGCAATAATAAAATGAATTTGTAGTTTCAGTGGTATTACACAGAGGGGTGACCTCTGAAGAGATAGCATATGAAATTCAGTACAGTTTTTTGAAGACATCTTCTTATCAACTGATAAACTGGAGATGACATACTTTTTTTTTATATAAATGCATCTTTTTAAATCTAAATGCATGTTGGTTTTTTTTATTATTATTTGGTATAAATATTAATGGAGGCAGTAATACTTTCTGTTGAGAAAAAGGCACGTTTTGTTAGGGTGGAATGCAAAAAGAGTGTATGTGACAACTAATAGCTGGAGAACCCAATGAAAATTCTACTGTAATCTTACAGCAGACAAAGGAATGCAGAAGAAATTATTCTTGTGCAGATAACAAAGAAAACTAATATATTTAAAAGTATTTATGTAGTTATATATTTATGTATAAATATACTTCTGATAATGTCATGAAATACAGTGTCAGAACATACAAAAATATGCATAAAATTTATATTTTTCATCTTTTAGTTCAGTTACATTTACTTAACTGATGCTGTATTTAAGCGCACTGTTACACTGCTGTCTTTTCAGATGTCATGGCAGTCAGTGCTCAAGATACATTTGGGCAATTTTCTCATGAAGTCTGAGTTAGCTCTGAGGTGGAAAGGCAGTTGGATTTGGTGATCAATGATGGTCCAGCCTATCCTTTTCTCTCTCTCTCTTTTTTTTTTTTATTGTTTTGTCTACCTTCTCTAAAAGCAAGGGGACAGATATAATAATCAAATGAGCATGGTCTAGCCTGACCTTGAATGTCTCCAAGGATGAAGCTTTCACCACCTACCTGAACAGCCTGTTCCAGTGCCTTGTGATCTTTATTGTTAAAAAAAAAAACAAAACAACTTCTTCCTTATATTCAGGCTAAATCATCCCTCTTTTAGTTTGAAACAAAATTCCCTTGTCCTACTACAAGGAGTCTGTCCCCTTTCTTCTTATAGTCCCTCTTTAGATACTGAAAGGATACTATCAGATCTTCCTGGTGCCTTCTCTGAAAAGCCCAAATTCCCTCATAAGCTAGGTGTTCCATCCCTTTGATCGTTTTTGTGGCCTATCCTCTGGATGCTATCCAACAGGTCTTTCCACTACTGAGGACACTGCATCTGGGCACGATACCCTAGAAGTCTCACCAGCACAGAGTACAGGTGAGGATAACCTTTGACCTGCTGGCCAGGTTTCTTTTGATGCAGCCTGGGATACAGTTAGCTTTCTGGACTGTGAGGGAATGTGGCTGGATCATGTCCAGCTTCCCATCCACCAGCACCAAGTCTTTTTTTGACAAGACTGTGCTCAGCTCCTTCCTTACATCCCCTAATTTGAACTGGTAGTGGGGCTGCCACAATCCAGGTTCAAGGTCTTGTTCTTGGATTTGTTGAACCTCATTAGGTTCTCCTGGGTCTACTACTCAAGTCTGTCTAGGTATCTCTGGATGTTATCTTGTTCCTTCGGTATGTCTACTGTGCCACACAGCCTGGTGTAGTCTGCAAATCTGCTGAAAGTGCTCCCTGTTTCACTATCAATGTAATTGATAAAGATTTTAAAGAACACTGGTTCCAGTATTGACTTCAGAGGGACACCAATTATCAACTGTCTCCATCTGGATATTGAACAATTGACCATCACTCTCCAAGTATGATCTTGCAACCAGTTCCTCATCCATTGAATGATCCACCCATCAAATCCATATACTTTGAATTTGGAAAGAAGAGCATTGTAAGGGGCCACCACTGATGCAGTTGTGCCACTATAATAAGTGACAAGGTTTATCAGGCAGGACCAGCACTTGGTGAAGCCATTTTCAAGTAATGTTAAGAGAGGCTTAGTGACTACATCAGCCAGTTCCCTCAGGACTCTTGAGTGTGTTTCATTGGGACCCAGAGGCTTATCAAAGTTCAGATTCCTCAGGTTGTCATAAACGTTACAATTGGAGGGGCATTGCTCCCCCAGTTCCCTCCTTCTGAACCATCCAGAGCAGCTTGCTCTCAGGGGTGGCAATCCTGCTTATGGCATGGAGGATGGAACTAGATGATCTTATAGAGTCCTTCCAGTGCAAACCATTCTGTGATTCAACTGTTAGTCCCCTTGAGGTGGCTTTTTGATAAATGTGTGTTTCTGGTTGCAGAGAAAGAAGATAGAAATTGCAGTGGGTTCAGTGTGTTTAAGATATAGAAGTTGTGTGATTTTTTTTTTTCCCCAAGTGGTTTTCAAGTGGAATTCACATGTATATGAAATATTAAAGGCAGAAACTGAAAATGGACCGGAAATCATCTCATACTTGCAAGTAATGTATGTCACATCATCCCTATCCCATGTGATGTGGATGCGTGGAGCTTTTCATATAATTGATTTGCTAGCACATTTCCTAACTTTAAAAGAGGATGTTTCCACCTAATGTTCTCCCCGCAAGTAGTTGCACTCAGTTCAGTGTGTTTTCTTGTATACATATGTTTGTAGGTATATTTCAAGTCAGTTGATGACAGTAAATGCTGCAAGTTTTCTCTCTGTTTATGTCTATGTGAAATATTGGTTTCCCTATGGAACTCTTTTATCAAATGAAAAATAATTTAAATTACTTTGTTGGATTCAGGTTATCAGCTCACACAATGGAGTATTTAATCTATTTTTAGAAGCCATTCATAGAAAATCACCATTAAAAACAAATTATGCTTTGTATAAGTTGGTTTTCATATGCTTATCCAACTGTGGTACTTTAATTTATAATGGAAATAGGTATAGGATCCATATAAAATCATATCTCTTCATCTGGATGAAAATGCGTTTGATTCTTTGAAAAACTTGATTGTAACTAGCAGTTTGTGAGTAGATTTTCTAGCACTTTATTAAGGCGGTAAAAATATTTTTCATGGAAAAATTTAAAGATTTTACAGCCCTGTTTCTAAGTCAACCTAATTTCAAATATATCTGCAAAAAATGTTCTCATGGTTTTATTTATTTGTGTACATTTTTAATTTAATGAATGTGTCAGGCTTTAAAAAATACTTTGTAATTAGATTATTATTTAATAATAAGTAGTTAGCAATTACTGCATGTTAATTAGTACTTATCAGTTATTAATTATAATTACAGATTCTTCTGGAAAACTTTTTAATATTAATAAAAATGATAGCTTCAGTGCTACAATCTAATGTTTTTTAAAACTATTTAACTTGCATTAATACTCAATAGCAGAAAAGGCGAGTTTTTCAGAAAACAAGTNACAATCTAATGTTTTTTAAAACTAACTTGCATTAATACTCAATAGCAGAAAAGGCGAGTTTTTCAGAAAACAAGTAAGGTTGAAGAAAGCTGATGTTTGACAGATGAAAAACATCTGTCTTAAGTGCTGTTTTATCAAAATAGTAGTCTAATGAATAGCAGAAAAAGGAATGTTTCCTACACTGCTCAGCTCTCTAACTGTGCAAGTCTTTGCATGTGTGTGCTGTAGTTATTCACAGTTACTGAACAATAGCAAAAAAGAACTTCCTAAAATAAATTTTAAAAGTGGAGAATTGTTTTGAGTTCTCAACCTGTTAAGATAATCTTAATACCGTCTTGCTTGTTAGGACTGAGTTCTGCACATTCTGAGTCTTTCTGTTAAAAAGACAACAACAACAACAAAAACAATAGATTTTATAGCTCAAATAAAGTCAGCAGGGGGTGATTACATCAAACTGTTATTGTTGCTGAATTTAAAATGTTGACTACACTGCCAAGGAGTTCGTTGTTTGTTTTCTGTGCATTTTAACATCTGATCTCTCTGAAGAAAGATGATACTATTTTTTCCTAGTGATATGGAGTTTTCAGTAAATGTCAAAGCTTTCTTTCCCTCAGTAAGTGGAATGGATGGATTTTTGTAAGTGAAGTGAGTTGTTTTTTAAGCTATCACTAATTAGTCGGGTATAAAAAGGCTCCTTAAAACTGAGAATAAAACTTCATAACCAAAGTCTTTGTTAACTGCCTCATTGCAACCAGCTTACTTTAATTATATAACTTATCTTTAGAAGGTTAGTGATAGACTTTTTTCCTAAAAATGAAATGGTAATAATAGAAAAATTGAATGCATATGGGAGAGTTAAATAATCAAAATATGATCTTCTGTTTTTTATTTTTTAGTGTTTTTTAGTTGTGTTTGTTTGTTTTTAATGAATAATCTTAAGGATTTGTAGAGTAAAAATACGTTTTCATGGAATTTGCAATGGAAAATGTCCACTTCTTTCAAGCATGGTGTCAGGGCTTTTCAGAGATGCCTTGTCAAATTGCAAGTGGAGAGAAGAAAGTATGAATCCAGGGTTTGGAAAAGATGTGAAAGATACAATAAGCTAAATATTTACCTTCTTCTATTTTATCTGTCTGAAGGGAGTACTCTAAAAATCAATGAAGAAGCAGGAAAAACTTATAAGATTAAAGATATTCTTGTAATTTCTTTATATATTTATTTATTTTGGAGTGAGTATTTAGAGTAATATTTTAGCTGAGTTTATGTATATTTTCCTTATGGGCTTTTCATGTTTGTGTCACTTTGGTAAATCAAAAGACACATGAAGACAAATTCCAGTTCTTGCAAGGATTTTAGTTGTACTTTTCTGCATATTTAGTTATATGAAACGTGTGTGAAGCTGCTATGTTTGGCTAATATTAAGTTATAACAATTCAAAACCCGCTGAATTCTTCACTTAATTTAGAATGGCATAAAAAAACAGTAATTAAACACTTTGGGGAAATTAAATCTCTTTCCCAACCTGCTGGGCTAGTAAATGTTCACCTATTAATAATACTATGTAATAAGTAAATAATAATTAAAAGCCTTTTTAATGCTCACTTAAAGTATGTGGAATGTTTCATTAACAAATTAGGAACAGTAATGAGGGTAAGCATCTCAAATGCAGCACTACCTGATTTTCTTTAACTTAAACACATTTAATTTGTTTTATGTACTTAAGTATTTTCAATTGTGTGTTACTACTGCTGTTTGTCCTAGGTCACATCAAGACTTCAAATATATTTAAAAGTGTCTGTAACCTCCTGGCTAGGAGCATGGTCTTGACTATGTTAGCTGATGTTACCTAAAATAAAAATATAGAAATCATAAGCAAACTCCAGTTAAATACTTTCAGAATGTTATGCTAAAATGAGTATGAAAAAAGTGTCTTGAAGAAAAATAATGTTTTGGAAAGTGTTTTCCAGGATAGTATTTTATTATCTACTCAGAGTTAGGGATTTTTATGTCTTTCTCATTCCCCCCCCCCAAGAATGTGCCCATTTTTTCTTTCAGCACAAATTTAAAAAAACAATGAGGGCCCAACCCTTGTTTTGTTCTGTGAAGGAAGTGCATGTCTTCTATGTTGTGGCTTCAGTTTTGTCACCTGAGTAACTGGTACTGAACATAATTTCCACAATGCATTCTTGAATCATGTTGTTTGTTTGTTTTTAAGTTACGGTTAAGTAAAAATCTTTTTATTTTTAGAAAAAGTCTCATATTTGTGATTCCACCAAGTATTTTTTCTTAAATTTGAGACTTGTAATATAATCACTATTTTTAAATTATTAGGATCAATTAAATCTGCTTTTTTTTTCCTTCTTTTTCTGGGTCGTCTACAAAAGAAAATAACTCTGTTTGTGATAACTGCAGTGTGAGTCACCGATTTCTGACGTGAATGATACTTCCAGATTGTTGAAAATATCTGTTGTAAGATCAGTTTATACAGACAATGTCTTTTTTATGTTAATAAGTTTAAAATGAGAAACATCCATAAATTTCAGTCTCAAAGTAATAACATTTCTACTGAAGGCCCAGGTATAATTATCATTAGCTAATATTAAATTCCCTAACTTAGTGGATAGTAATGTCTATGTGCACGCTGTCCTGCTCATAGTTTTAACTGATGAATTTTAAAATTATATATCTTAGATTAAAATGAAACTCTTTTCTTTGTCATAAATGTAACTTTTCTTAACTGACATTGTTCTTTTGCCTATGTATTTGATAGTTTTTTTAACTAGCTATATCACCAGTTGAAGTTTTTTTTTCTTGCTTGTTTTAAACTTGCATGGGGTTGGTGGAAAAGCTATTAACCATATTTGAATAAGAAAGAATTTAAACTATTCAGGGCAGAACAGGTATTAACTTTTCCAAGATGTGAATGATAGATTGAGTATGCAGTTTTATTATTTTCTTATACTTGGACGATAGAGCTTGAAGGAGATGACCACTTGAGTTTCAAAAGTAGGAGAGCATTTAATCATTACATTAGAACTAAGATCTTTAACAAGGAAGCACTTGCACGTGAACTTTTTTTTAATAAGGATTTTGAAGTGTACTTAATAAAAGATGCTAAGCTTACACTATCTGAATAAAACAGAGAAATAATTTTTCTTGCAACCTTGTGTTATTATTGAAACAGTGCTTCATTTCATTCAAATTGTGTATAATGAGAAGTTAAACATTGTTCTTTTTTTTAGCTTCAAAATTGAAGCTGATACTATTCAAGTCTGTCTGCACTGAGCTTTGAAAGTAACAGCTAAAAAACTTAGGCACAAATGATGATTTGGTTGGCTTTTCTGTTTCTCTAGAATGCATTCTGTCTAATGGCTTTTGATAGACATACAAAAAATTCCAAAAGCAAACAGTAGTTGTACTTCATTAGTTATGGTGATAAAAAGCATTTGAGGAAAAAAATGCGTTAATGTACAGATGTTTATTACATATTCTGTTTTTAAGTGATTGAAGTTTTGTTTTTGTGTAAATTGCAAACAGAAATTAAGAACTAAAGATTATGGTCATCTAAAAACAGCTGCAAGGACTGAAGGCTAGCATGCAGAAGGACTTTTGCATATGATGTCACTTTGGGAACCTCGATCAACCTGCTTAGAGTCTTGAAAATAACCTAAGGAAAGTTGGCATGTATGTGACTCAGGCTTGATTTTTTTCCTATAGGCTTTCCATTTTGTAACAGTTTTGTCTGTTTTGTATGTCTTTTTACTGGTAGCCTGAGAATTAATTTAAAGGAAGGATGTTGTGTGTCAAAATGGTTGGTGGTTTTGTTTTTAATTTTTTTAGTGTTATTTACTTGTCTTTGTTGAGGAATATCAATGGGAGATGTAAAACTGCATTTAGTTTAAAAGCTGTTTGCTGATTTCTACTGACATAACTGTATCAAGATGAGATCTCTGTAAACCAGATAAATGAAGTCTTAGGTAGTATGAGCTCTACTTATCCAGTTCAGGCAGGTGGACTTGTTAATATGCAAATGTTCACATGTTCATTATATTGCTGAAATTCTAGAGGATGGAGTGAAGGGTGGGAGGTAGGAAACAGCTGAAAACTGGTAACAGCATGACTTTCCATGGAAAGCAAATCTGGAGGTGGAGGAAGGAGCCAGAGGTGTGTAGAAACAGAGATGTCATCTCAGATCCATGTAATCTGTCCAGATAACTTCTGTGAGGCTCCTGGCTGTTTCAGGTATCCTACTGATGGTTTTAGTGATTATTTCTTGTTCTGTGAATAATTTGGTCTGTCTCTTTTCAAGTGAAATGCATAGTTGATGTCTGCTCTGCTCTGTGATTTATAGTTCATTTTGGAGCAATTTTAGCATATATTAGAAAACATGCTGATGATGACTACATCAACACATTCAGGAAGAAAAATATAGAAAAGCTATGAGAAATATTATTTTTGCCATTGGAGTTGAATTCTGTTTCTTTTCATGACTGTAACGCAAATCAAGTACTTTAAAAAATGTCCTGCATTAAAAAAACTGTTTTAGACTATAAATATGGACATTCCTAAGAATAAATTCAGTGTAGTGTACAAATGTGCATGAAAAAAATGCAATGGCTTTTAGGCTGTTTCCTGACTTCCTCAACACGAGCAGAAACATTCCCTTTCTCCCATAAAACAAGGACCACATTCTTTTGTATTTGAATGAGGACCAGAAAATTATTCACTGAATATTAACCTGCCTGTAATCCAGATTAACCTGGAGAATGTGTTCCAGCAGATTTTCCTCATGAACTAACAGCCACAGTTTGAATTTCATATAGTTACTATAACACAGGATTTAACAGCAAGCTATTTCTAATACAGTCACCAACATATGATCAATTTTAAATAGGGATAAAATGTGTACTTAATTTTGGAGAAAATTCCTGCCTTACATCCTGTATATCTTAATCGATGACATTGACAGTGGGATCGAGTGCGCCCTCAGGAATTTTGCTGATGACAATAAGGTATGGAATGCGGTTGACACACCAGAGTGATAGGATGCCATCCAGAGGGACCTAGTGAGGCTTGAGCAGGGTCCGGGTAAAACTCATGGGGCTCAAGAAATCCAAGTGCAAGGTCTTGCACCTGGGTCAAGGCAACTCCAGTTACCAAACTGAGAGATGAAAGGACTGAGAGCAGCCCTGACAAAAAAGACCTGGGAGTAATGGTGAATGGGAAGCTGAACATGAGCCAACAATGTGCCCTCACAGCCCAGAAGGTCAGCTGTATCCTGGGCTGCATCAAAAGATGCCTGTCCAGCAGGTCAAGGGAGGTCATGATATCCCTCATGATATCTTTTGCAGTGAGGGTTGTGAAATACTGGAACAGGTTACTTAGTATTGTGGTCGATGCCCCGTCCCTGGAGATTTTCAAGGCAAAGCTGGATAAGTCCCTAGGCAACCTGATCTTGCTGTGGTGCTCCATTTCAGGGGAGTTGGACTAGATGGCCCTCAGAAGTCCCTTCGAACTCTAAGGCTTCTATGATTGTGTACTAATTTTAATATTACTTTGGTAGTTGTAAGTTTCTCCATATTACTTCTGCATTATGATAAACCATTTTATTTGTGAAATATTAAAAATCTTCTATAGCTTGATTTACTATTTGCTTCCATTGGTGAACTTCAGTCTAATTCATTTGGGTGAAGAAAAAATTACCCTGAAGTTTTACTTACAGTACTCTGTATAGAATTCAATGTGTAATGAAGCATTACAAGAAAGTGATTACTGGTCAGCTCATTGCAAGTGTGACTCACTGTATCTGTCACCAGTAACATTCAGAACCAGATTCTATCATTGAGGACTGTGGTGCAAAGGAGGAGGAGATGTAGGGGCAGTTTTGATCAAAAAGTGGAGTTCTATTTGCCGTTTTGTTGCTTTACATTTTTTGTCGATAAGTTTCAGAGGGATCCTGCTGTTGAAGTTTGAATGTTTTTATAATGCAAACACTCATATTCATGTGTCTGATTAATAAAAGCTCTTGTGTATTTTGCATGGAAGTAAATCTCCCGTAATTGTATTCTTAATTAAATTTTACACTTACCTCAGTAACTAGTGAATTTTAAGGTTTCCTTTCTGATCAATGAGCTGTGATATGTATTATTCTCCATACGCTCATACCTAGGGTTTTTTTTTTTTCAGTTTTCAACTTAAACAGAGCTTCAGAGCAAACAGCTTTGTCTGTTTCAGCACATCTGCCACTTCTATTTCCTTACATCCAATATAGTTTATAACACATGGTTTTGCAATGTCACCCATCTATATTTTAAAAGAACTTCAATTTAATAATTGAGTGCAGCCTCATCATGGTCAGAATAAGAACCAGATAAAATTATGCTGAGTACCAGTTCAGTAGTTCAGTGTTTTTAATGTAATGCTATATATAGTAAACAGAAAAAGAAACTCAAATAGGAGTTTTACTCATCACAGTATAAATCTAGTCTAGCATTTGCTCGTTGTTTGGCAAATGAGCATGAATATCAGAAAGCGAACTTGTGCTGGGCAGTAGGTTCTGTAAGTCTGATGAGTAGTTATACAACTATAAAAGCTTTGTAAAGTACCAAAATGTGAAAAGTAAAGATAGGTTCGAAGTACTCCAGGACTAATCATGGCTCTTCCTGCTGTTTAAGTTTTGTCTAGTGATCAGCTTCAGCTTCATTAGTGTAATTTCAGGCATTTATCCCAGACTGTCAGTGCTGAGAGAAGCTTAATTTCTCTGGGTTGTTCATGTCATGCTTTGGACAGTGAGTGGCTTTTCTAGAGGTCAGTTCATTCTGATTTAGAGCTGAATTAGCATGTAAAGGTACTTAGCTTTTACTACTATAATAGAAAACACCTGATAAATAGAACTCATGAGAACTCCTTTAAATGACTAAATTCCACTGCTGAATCAGATGTTTGTTTGATATGAGGTGTGTGGGAGGATTTGTGTTGGTTTGTGATGGTGCCCTGTCCCTAACTCCCTGAAATATTCTCCAATGCTTATTGTTGATTGTACTTAGTGTACTTTCACCACTTCTTGATTTGAACAAATCAAGAACAGAATAGTTTTGGACCTATAAGTTGACTGACAGGAAAAATTCAACACCCAAATTCACTTCAGAACTAAGCTCAGCTAAATTAGGGGGTAGAGATAACTGTAATACAAAGCAACAAAAATGTCAGTAATTAATATATTTTAGACTAGATAGTTACTGATTAGTATTAGTTATGTAGAAATTGTAAATTTGTCCTTTCAGTTATGAACACAGAGAAAGCTAGAAAATATTACAAGTAGGTAAAGGAAATGAACACTGAATTAAGAGTTGCCAGCTTTTTAATTACGCAAATGAACAGCACTGCAGAAGATTATTTATTAGTATTTTTGTGATTAGAATCACAAATCTATCTCTGTGGTTGTGTTTAGAACAAATGAAACTGGATTTGTGTAACCTCTTTTCTTTAGATCTTTTCAATTAATGAGATTGATCGAAAGTACCAGTATTCTTAAGAGACCTTGTGTAATGTGCAGTTGTTCAGGATAGTAGAACTGAAATGTTGCTACCAGAATTCTACTTGTTGGGTACCTTGTTATATTGTACTATCTTATTTAAGAATCAACAGTTATTCATTTTATACTAATCTGTTTATTACACTTTTATAAAATACTTTATTAACTTTTTGTAGTTACATGCTTTTTTGTTTTCTTTCTGCTGTATATCCCTGTTGGGTACCTAAGCTACGAGTCTTCCTAAGCAGTAGATTCTATTGGACACTTGTCTGCATTTCCCATATTCCAAATTATTTTACTGGGATGTCCCTTTTTCTTTCTTCTCTGAATTATGTACCCTGGTATTACTCTTGCTGACAGAGTACTTTGCACTATGGCACTGACTTGCTGGGTAAAGAGCCCTGAAAGAGCGGGCTAATTTATAATCTGTTCACATCACCCTAAAAATGTATCTAAACTTCAGAAATATTGGCAGACAGCAGGAAGTAATTTTTAAAGTGAATTGGGGAAAGGAACACATCTCAAAACCCTTGCAAAATGGTATTAATGCTAGAGGGGTACACTATGTATGAAGTCAGTTTAAGAGTTTGTATACTAAATGATGAATAAATCTATCTTTCCTAAGCAGGGGAAGAATATGCATCAGAAATAGAGGTAATTTCTCAACTACCTATACCCAGAAACATTGTTTCTCACATTTTGGTTATTTATGTATGCTACACAAACAGAACTAATATGAGATATTGTATAACACTGTGTAACATTAACCCTGTGGAAGAGATTTCTTTTTTGGTGAGGGCCTAGAACTTAGAAATGATAATGTGGAAAAGAAAAACACGTAATCTTAGAAGTGGGAGGCCTGAAAACCAGAGAGGGAACTCCTGCCTGTGGGCACTTTGCATGAGATCTGCAAAAATCTGGAAATACTGGTACTGAACAGTCGCGTTTCCTGGAATATCAATCAAATACCACTGTCTGATGTTTTATGTTCTTGCAGGATTTTGGCAATGCTAGTTTATGAGCAGAGACAAAAAGCACTGAGTGACAGGCCAGCGCCAGGTTTTATTTTTGTCTTGAGCAATGAAAAAGTCTACTTGTTTACTTTAAGTAAATTAATCTTGTTATAAAGTAACATTCTAAAAGTGGAGCTGTTATCTCTTCTTGTCTTATATATATATATATATATATATCTACGTTTACAGCTAAAGTAGTATTCCAGAATTAATACTGCTTGAAATATTTAACAGTTATGCATAGGTTTCTGTGGAATTCAGCAATAAAATTAAGCTTACAAGTACTTAAAATTTATCTTTGGTTAGTGTGGATATGAAATTTTAGTTAGGAGTTTCAAAGGCTAGGGAGAGAATAAGCCGTTTAGAAATGGGGAAAATACTTTTATTATTATTAGAAAGATTCCAGGAATTTAACAAATCTGATACCAAAACTAGCTCTTTCTCAAAAAGAGAAGTAAAATTTATTGGAAGTCAGTATCAAACACACTGTGAGCAAAATGCAGCAGAAGAGTTTGGTTCCCCAGATGAAGTATTGTGTTATCTGTGTTCCTTGCTTTGAATAGAATACTGTGATGTGGTTATGTTCCGAATGTCACATCTAGTGATTTTGACAATTCTCAGATTTGTTTTATTTTAGCTTAAAATTAATGCTTATTACAGAAACATGAGACATACCTTATTTCAATTGTTTATGTGGACTCCATGTTTGTTCAGTAAGCATGAAGATGACGTTCATCTAAACAAAAACAAATCAACACATACAAGCAATTATTTATATGTTTGTATTTTCTTGTCAGTTGAGACACTCAATTGCTGTCTTGCTTGTTATCTTGGTAAATCTTAGATTTTCAGAATAATGTTTTGATCTGCTTCTTCCTCATTTATTTCTCCTGTTTCATGCGTACATGGCTTTCATCCTTTTGGACTTTTGTCCACTTAGTTGTTACAATTTTTAAACTTGGTATGTTTATTTACACATTTAAACACAGCTACTACCTTTCTGTTACTAACACACCTCACAGCATGCTTTTCAGTATCATCAAAGTAGTCTGAAAGCATTAATGCTTTGATTTATACACAATTCATAAGTTTAAATGAAGAACGGGGATTGTGGAGTGTCCACTCTCTGAAAGCTCTGCAGGGATTGGTTTATTTTTACATTTAGTTTTACATTCAGAAACTGTTCTTAGAGTTGTTGATTATTGTCACCTCAGTCTTACTCTAGGAGAATTAATAGGGATTATTTGTGAATTATAATACTTGGAGAAATAAAGAATAAGGAAACAGACCACAAGTTTGTTTTGAACAGGAGTGATTTATGAACACAGTAAAAAGAATTTAGAGGAGTTTATTGTAGTACACTGTTAATTTTGAATGATTCTTCTGAGATTATTACTAAAGTAAATATTAGCATGTCTTCTCAGTCATTCAAGTTACCTTCCTTCTGAGAACAGCTTCTACAGAGTACATTGTAACATGTTACAAGAGATCCCAACTGCTTGGTATTTTCTTCACCTATAATTGAGTTTTATGTTGTGGTTTTCATGCGAGGGCTCTAAACGTTTCCCAAATTCTTTATCCACGCAGGAATCAACAGAAACCAGTATCTATAGTCATGCTTGCATTTAACTCCAGTAATGAGAATATAAAAAGGAATTTTCCAGGGTGCTAGCTCTTGCACCCTGAAGAAATAAATCTTCACTGTCCTGAACATTGATAAATATTCAATTTCATCTTTGATTGTCATTATCATATGCTTTCTTACACTTGAAGAAATGAAATGCTTAAAACTGGAAGAAAAAAAATAAACACCCTAATTGTAACATTAATTCTGCTGTATTCAGGTTTTAAAAATAATCAGGACATATTCACAGCAGACATTAATGTATTATTCTTGCTATGCGGTTATTCAGCACTAGTGTTTTGTTTTTCTCTATAGGCTTTTACAGCAGAGATATTGCTACTTTTTGGAGAAATGCTGGCAGAGCATTGCTATGTTCTGCACGTTACCTATTGATATATCTTGTTAGGATAAAGAAATGATATCAATAAAGGCTGAAAAGCTGATTACTTACTTTACTGAAATGAGGAAATAGCAGTCATTTGAATGAAATTTTGATACGTAGGTCAGTATAATTCTGTCACTTCTGCTTGGAGATGTACTAATTCAGTTGACAATGACAATTTGGGCCAATTATATATATATTTAGAAATACTTTGGAAAGACGGAAGGTACTTCCAGAAATTGTGAGTTTTATGATTGTGAAGTTAAAAAATGAGGGAGAAGAGGATAGTGTTTTCAGTTCTTGTAGAACTAATGAAAAAAAGAAGAGAGTTTCTAGGCTCAAAGGGATAGCTCATCTTTTATATGTACAATGTAAGAACTACTTTTTCATTAATACATGATGACAGGTATTATTACATAATACT
The DNA here is from genome assembly GCA_013399175.1 of Odontophorus gujanensis. Classification (NCBI taxonomy): domain Eukaryota; kingdom Metazoa; phylum Chordata; class Aves; order Galliformes; family Odontophoridae; genus Odontophorus; species Odontophorus gujanensis. The sequence continues at coordinate 14,153 of VXAB01002753.1, read as the reverse complement.
TGTGCACCCTATCAAAGTTTTGCTTGCTGATAGTTAAAAAAAAAAAAAACCTTCTACTTGCCATTGTTCGTTGAGCATTTTTTAATTTGTCATCCAATGTATAGGTTATTTTTATGAGGAAGAACAGAAATATGCCGTTTTTAGAGCTTGTTATCTTGAAGGCAGAAATACAAATTAAATTTGTGTGAATGACATAAAGGCATACACATAGAAAACAATTGAAAAACATTTCCCAGAGGACTTTCAATTACAAAAAAAAAAATCTTATCACAACTTTAGTGTAATGATAAATGTGACTTTTGCTATACATATGCAGCTTAGCTCTAGGGTGTGTTTTTCAAATATGCAAAATAAAAGCAATGGCTGCCTCTTATCTATTTTTTTCTTCTTCTAAATTAATTTAAATACCTTTCCAAAAAGTGTGTTCTTTATGTAATGTTAACTGTTTCTTTCCAAGATTTACACTGAAATATGGCATCTGTGGAAAATTCTGAATAAATGCCATCTACTTTAGTTGGTAAGAGAGAAGATTTTCAAAGATAACCCTTTTCTATCCTTTTAAATTTCCTTGTCTAATTTTTATTACTTCAGCTGTTAGAATAGTAAAATCTCATGTTACCAGCTCCATAAATATAATTATACTGGAGAGGAATTTATATACGTATGTATATATGTTTGTAACTTCCTCATCTAGTATGATGTGTCTTGGTATTTCAATAAGATATGGGACTAAGAACTCAGTCTATTTTCCCTCTTATTTGATATTTCTACCAGAAAAATTCAAGGCTAAGGACTATTCTAAGGAGAATGACTGCAAGACAGTACTGGTTCATCAACATGCCCTTGTTTTGCTGATGAATTTCTATTAAAATTTTCTCAAATTCATTCTCAGAGAAGAGCTTGCTTTGATGAGTGTTGCTGAGATACTAGATATTGTTTTATTACGATGTTATTTTATGAACTTATTTTCATATTGAACTCTTCATTGTGTATTCAAGGAGCTTTAGAATGATTTGGTAACTTTGTAATTGTTAGGTTACTTCATTTTCTAGAAAAATGTTGCTACTTCTGATTGTAATATGCTAATCACTGACTTCATTTTATATATAATGTCAATTTTTAACTTTTTATTGCAAAAAATAAAGATGGAAATTTGTACTTCTATTGCTTAGAAACACTTATGCTTTTATAATTACTTAGTCACTTCTCAAATACATAGTACTCTTGTAGCTGAATCTTATGTACTCTATGTAGTCAGCTAAGATTGTGATTTGAGTATGAAGACTTCCTTAAAGACATTGTGCTGTTTTGAAGAATTCAGAAATGTGGTTGCTTTTTTTTTTGTTTTTTGGTTTTTTTTTGTATTGTTTCTTGAAATGGATAAACAAATAGAAAACAGAAGGATAAAGTAGTCAGGAAATTATCTGCTTAATCAGTTTAGTAAAATATCTTAAATATTATCTCAAGAAGTCTGTGTAGAATGTAACAGTAACAAGATGACTCAAACATAAAATGAATAGATAATAATGATTGCTATATTGATGGTTAGTGAGTCACTTTTAACTTGTTTTATCTGGTAATATCTCTTCCACTATTTAAGAGTTTATGCAGTATGCACCAAATTTCTCTTGTTAATTACTGTCCTTGTAACATTAACACTCATCTTGTTTATTGCAGTAGTTCTGTTCCTTTAAGTGGTTTTTTAGATATTTCAGCAAATTGAATCCTAAGATTTTTTGACTACATCTTTTTTCCAAAGGAAATTATTTCTTTGGACATGTTAATTCACATCAACATTAGTTTCCTCTGAAGACATCTAACTCTGTAATTCTTGCAATTTTATGTTAGTTAAATCCAACACCAAATATTGGACAGTTTTTACTTTTTTGGTAGTAGAAAATAATGAATAATAGTACTATAAGAAAGTTACTTTAAGGAAGAACTTAGAGTCTAACTTAATTTCTGAGAGTTGATTCATTTTACTGTTGTGATTTTTTTTTTTATCTTTTCCATCTGTGGAGTCATCCTAAATAACATAATGTGGAAGTATCTGATGATTTATTTCAAAACAGCTGTTGTTTATACTTAAATCCATGGTAAATGGCAAGTTGTTGGAAAATGTTAATGAAAAATTTTTGGCATTGTCAAAATGACAGTTCCTTTTCAATATCCTTCCTAAAGAATTCTCTTTGTTTCAATTTCTTTTGTTGTACATTAGGCTGGTGATTTCAGAGAAATACTGCTAATGAACTTCTAAGTCCATTTCCTTTGTTTTGGCTCTTGATTATGAGTTCATGGTTATTTAGGCACAGTTCAGATTGACCTTCCCTTCAGTACATGACTTAATTCCAAAAGCCACATGCTCCCATGTTGTTCACTCACTTATTTCAGGCAGTTTAGAGGAGTTACCTTACTGCCCAGAAGACCTGTATCATTTGCAAATACAAACTTCACAGTGTACTGCCTCCTCCACATCGCTGTGAAGTCAGTAAATGAAGCTGGTAGAAACCCTTACCAAAAACATTTCCTTTGTCTATTGGAACTTTTATCTGGAAACTTCTCACTGCCTTCATGAAAATCCAGAGAGCTTTTGCTCACTGTTTCCCCTTGTCCCTGTCCTTACCCATTGCTTCCTTGAATGATTAGTAGTTTTCTTAGCATTTCCCTCTGGAGAAGTTGTGCTAACTCTTTTGAACAGATCATGCTCCATCCATGTACCAAATGGTATTATTCTCTGTAAGACTCTTAAGAGCTTTTAGCCTCTTTTGTCAGTGGAGGTCATGCTGACAATCTGCTTCAGACAAGCTGCTACACCTTTGGGCAGGGACACCGCAGATCTTTGCCAGCAGTACCACATCTTCTGACTGATAGTATTCACTGAAGGCTATTCAGTCCAGGTGACTTACTGACGTCTAATTCATTGATCTAGGTCTATTTAGACTGTCAAAAACCTTCTTTGTGTGATGAGTTGGCTGTTGTTTATGCTATTTTCCCTATTAGTTTGTTTGCTTGGTGGGATTACTTGAACAGATACACATTGTATTCAACAGGATGCCAATCATGTGCTTTACTTTGATGGTATCACAGAATGGGATTAAGAAATATTAGGTAAAGTGAGGAAATAATGTTACTGAGGTTTATTTAAGGTTATCAATAAAATACAATAGTATCTATTTGAATATATGTATATAGAACAGGTGGAATACACTTGTACAATGAGAAATACTAGTCACAGTTAGATGCAAGACTTAATTTTAAATATCAGGTATGGGAAAGACAACCAGATGAATGGAAAGAATTTTAAAGAAAAGTGCCCTTTGAATCTTTGATAGTCTTTATTTTTTTTTGTGCCAAATTTGACTTAATATTAGGACTATATTTAGTGCTATGTTATCTTCTAGGGCATTGATTAAGCAATATTAACCCAAAAAGAATTCCACCTGAGGCCTGCTAGTATGAAATACCTAAGATTCACCAGACATATGGACATTAACCAGTTTTGAATGTTCTGGTGATAGATTTTAATTTGTACTTTTTTTTTGATAAACCAATAGTTCTCTACTTAATGATGATTCTATTTAACTAATACTGTCAGATAGTCCTATTTGTAAGATAGTGCAGTTATCAGTGATATCTATACTGTATGAAAAAAAATTGAATATTATCTGGTCACACTGATCATAAAGGACAGTCTTAGTTTCTTAAATCGCTACGTGATCTTTTGGTTCATATGTATGTTTCAATATGTTTAAAAGCACTTAAAAATTGCTTTTTACATTATGTCCTGGTTCATAATAGATGTGAATCACCAGATTAGTGTGTTTGTTTCTCAAATCATGTTCATAGGTGCAGTTATGACTGTTAATAGCCTATTAGGATTCTCCACTGAGTAATTTTTTTGCTGGTAGATATTGTATATTAAGAAAATTCTGTTACAAAGTTTCCTTTCGTTTTTGTGGAAGTGTACATGTGCGTATCTTCATAGATTGTGCCTGGATTTTAGATGTATGTATTCATGATTCAGTATCAAGTTTTTGACTTCCCAATGGATGTAATATCTACTTCATTCTTTTTCCTGTAGTCTTCCTAATCCATAGAAGTGCTAATCAGTGGACGTTTTCAGTTTTGGAAAGTATAAGGAACTGACTGATTTATTTATTTATTTTAGTAGAGAGAGACAAGAAAATTCAGTGTGTAGGTAAAAACTGAAATGTAATGTTTAAATTTCTTATGGTAGTCTTTTATGAAGAAATTTGCGAAGAACAATATTTATCTTTTTAACAAATAATTCATTTCAATTCTATATTACATATAAGTTTCGAAACATTTTAAGATTATTTAATTTCAAAATTACCATTATTTAATAATGCTAGCAAAATCAATTAACACTTGCTTAATTAGTTGTTTTAAACTTTGTGTAGCTTTCAAAAACAATTTGGATATGTGCTGTTCCTAGAATTGTAAAAACTCTAGAGTAAAAAAGTAAAGTTTTTACAAATGGAGTTGTAAAAACTTTAGAGTTTTGTACAGTGGCTGAGAGCCATGCACTAGTTTTTTTCTTTTTCTTTTTTTTTAAGCTTGCTGATCACACTAAGGAGAAAATAAGTATGGATCATAATGGCCTAAAATGCTTATTTGTACCATCTGATCTATATAAAGTTTCAGGTTGTACTGAAGATGAGGAGGGAGAAATCATAAATTATTTCAGTTTCCTTTATGCTGTTCTTGCTGTATAAGTTCCTAAAAGCTTGAACGTGTCTGAAATGTTAACAGTATGAAAATGGAGCATAAATTAAAAGTTTGTTTTCACTAATGACAAGAGGCAGTTTGGTTGTCATCAAATGCAACACAGCACAATTATTCAATCAAGGAAATACTAATACAGCTAGAAAGAAATGCTTTGACTTTCATGTTTCTCTTTGAAGTTTACATCAGAAAACTTAGAATGAAGAAAGATTTGGTATACTGTAAGTATCACATGACAGAAGAATAGATGAAGTTCCTCCTAAAAATACTGTTGGAAATTCTTAAGTTCCTAATGTGCTGTTATATGACACACATCATCACTCCGTTTTTTTCACACTAAGAAAACAACTTCAAAATGCAGCTTAATTTAAAAATAAACAAAGCTCTCACTTTGAAATTTTCCTACAAGAATTATAAAGAGGCAGGAGTTAATATTATACTGCAAAAGAGCTATGACCTTAGCTCACATCATTCATCATTTTTTAATATTTCATTATTGTTCTTAGAAATAAGTATAAGAATAAATCAGTTTCAGAACAAAGTGATCTACAAATTAAAAAGTTGAGAATATTAACAAGTATATTAAAAAAAGGATTTTTATTTTAACACAAAAATTTTCTTAGAGCCTCGAAATCATAGAATAGCTTGGGTTGGATGGAACCTAAAAGATCATCTAGTTTCATCCTCCATGCCATGGGCAGGGTTGCCACCTACCTGAGCAGGATGTTCAGGACTCCAACCAACTGTGCCTTAAATGTCTTCAGGGATGGGATGTCTACAGCTTCTCTGGGCAACCTCTTCCTGTACCATACCCCACTCATAGTGAAGAATTTCTTCCTCATATCTAATCTAAACCTACGCAATTTTAGGTAAAAGCCTTACTTTTTGTACTATCACTACACTCCCTGGTAAAGTGTCCCTCCCTGTCTTTCCTGTAGGCCTCCTTTATGTACTTGAAAGCAACTTTTTAACACGAATTTCTTCCAGTAATACTTCTGTGTGTAACCTATTACATAATAACTTCTTTTACATTCAAGTACAAATATTTCAAAACAATTATCAGGATTGCTTAAAAATACTACCTTAACATTGCACTGTATCTCATTACTTTCTTTTCTGAACAAATTATATCTATTTAATATAGCATGTTGTGTTTTGATGTATTTTCAGATATTTGGCAAGGAAAAAACTTTTAAAATATGTGACACACTCTTGTGTTGAAGACGTTAAGGAAGTTTGTACTGCTGTTGAAGGGTTTACTCCAAGAATGAAAAGCTTTCTGCAGAAGTAAGGAGCATAGTCTACTATTGCAAAGCCTCTTATAGAATTAGCATCAAATTTATTTTTTTTTCCCCCATGTTATCTTCACTTATTTCAGATAGTGTAAAGCACACCACCACCATACCAGGAAGTTTTCAGCAATATCTATGTAGGATACTGTCAGAACAAAGACCTTTTTAATGAGCTGAATTTAGAAACCTCTATGCTTTTGTCCCCATGTGACTGGTGCTGTATGTTTTAATGTGGAGGAAACGATAATTGAAAATGAAATTATTGTGCTATTTTTTGAATGACCAGTTTCTGTTCAGGGAAGTTCTAAGACATTGTTTATTTTATAGAAGGGCAGTTAATCATGGACTATGTTTTGTTATGTGCCCTACAGAAGTTAGTTTCAAAGGTAGTTATTAATAAAATTCCACCATTTCTACAATTCAACTTGACTTAACAGAAATTTTAGTATATTTCGTTTCCTCATTGGATGGTACATTTTTTTCTCTGGTGAATACAAGTGACCTTTCAGTATGAGAAAAGAATCAAATACTTATTTAAGTACATGAACGTATTTATAAGGCTTTAAAAATTAATATCAATTATTAAAATATTCAAAAGCTCTTTACAGAGACTTGATAATTGAATTTGGAAATTTCCATGCAAAATTGGATTTTTTTGAAACACTAGAAATGGCTGCTGTCCCTGAAATAGAGCTATACATGAAGATTAGATTTTCACTTCCAGACCGTTCTAAACTTTACATTTGGTTGACTGAGATTATTAGGGGTATATATATCGTAAATCAAATCTGATAACAAATTAATTCATTTGGGGCACACTGTTCTTTCCTCTTCTTCTTTTTTCTTCCTTGTTTTCACTGTTTTGCTTGTTTTGTCTTGTAACAAATTGGAATTTTCTGTCCAAATGACAATGAGAACAATATGACTAAGAAGGGATGGAATTGGCATGTACTGTTTAAGAGTTTAAGTAACCTCCTTTCCTCCTACCAGTAATATGTATTGAGACTAATCTTGCACTTTCCTAACTTAAGTCTTTCAGAATCAGAGATACTAAGAAAATAATTGTTTGTTCCTACTCTCAATTTTTGCATCAGAAACTTGTAGATACTTTTGAAGTCTTCCTATCTAGCAACTCTAAGCAATACTTTTAGAAAACAATTTTTTGTGTGTTTTCCTTTGAGATAATAGGTATTAAATGAAAAAAATGTTTTAATTGCAGTGCTATGGGAATGTTATCTGATGTTGTAACAAAGCAATTACTGTGTAAAAATATTGGTATCTGCTTTTCAAACAGCTACAGGTCAATAGTTGTAAATTCAGAAGCAAACTCTAAATGAAATCTGTTCACAGAATGGTGACTTATCCACAACGTCATTATAGTCAACTTTTTTGAGATCTCTCACAAGAACTTTCATGAGTTGATTGTCCATAGCTCAAGATAGATTGTATAGATAACAGAACACTGTGGAAGAGTGGGTACAGTGCAGTGCTAACCTTGCCTCTTGAGCCCACCATAAACACTCAGTTGAACTGAAACCTGTGTTTATTACATGCACTTTGTGCTGCTTGGTGAGTATAACATGTATGTGAAAAATACAACAGCTATAGAGAACGCATTCTTGGCTATAAAACACTGTTTTTCCACATGGTCACCACCATTATCTATGCCTTTTCACCAGCCATTAACAAGAGTCTGCATGCCATGCTCATAAGAATTGGGAGGCTCATTTAGAACATAAATTGTATTTCAGCAGATTCTTTTCTGTTCTCACTATAGTTCTGTCATCTTGTTTTTGCTCACTGAAAATGTTAATAATTCCTGTTGAGATGCTGGTAAGAATGTTCATGACTGACTTAATTATTTTCAACTTTAACTAGCTAAATAAACTTTGAAGCATAACATTAAGTTGATCTTTAATGTGACAGGCTTTATGTAGAGTTGACTGGGGATGCTTTTGCTTATTGATAAGACAAGTATAATGAAGTGAAAAAGGAAGACATTTCTTCAATAGTTTATATTTTTTATTTTGTATTTTATTGTGTTGCTGCTCACTTGTCTGCCTCTGGAAGTTTTGTGGATGTTCTAGATGGTACTCAGTAGGATTTGCTTTTTGCTTTTGAAAACCACAGCTCGTTCCTAGGTTATATTAAGGTGGTTTTTTTTTTGCGTTGCCCCATCTGGTTCCCCAAAATACACAGAGAATTAGCTTAACCTTCCCACTTTTGACAGTGAAGATTTGACTTCTCTCCTAGTTCTTTAAAAAAAAAAAAATTAGTTACTTTTTAAGTAAATCTTTCATTGTCTCCTTTTTTAGTGCTTTTCTTCTTTCCACACAATCTTCCCTTGCATAACTACACTGGATTGGATCACGTGAATATTCCTTACTGTTTATTCAGTTTCACCCTTCTCCGTGGATATCTAATTACTTAGAAATTCTAGTATGAATCACACATGGGGCTAGAACACACTGCTTGAGGGCATCTGAGTGTTGTTCTGCTTTTTTATAGCTCTTAGCTGTCTTCCTCACTAGTGTGTCATCAACTCTCTTTTTTTCTCTTTTTTTTTTCTAAACCATTAGGAGTTTTTGACTTTTTGCTATGCATGATTTCCTTTTAATATTCTGTTCTCATTAACTTACTGACTAATGACATCTGAGAATTCCAGTTAATCAGTGTTTCATCTTAGTCAGTTTTCCATTTTGCTGACCCTACCTTCTGGCAATGTGCAGCTGCACACTGGCTATTTATAAAGCTGTTTCAATACAGTTCCAGAGGTTTCCTCTCTTTTTTAGCAGTGCTTGGTGGTACCTCACAAGACCAAATGGAGTAGTCACTGGATACTGCTTCAGTATTTTCTCAGTTTTTAGAAAAGAAAAGAAACTTCTTTTATTTCGTTCCAATCAGTCTTCTCTTCATCAAGCTGTATTGAATTGTCTTCTCTTCATGGTGGGGAGAACCCATTCTATATGGGAAGACGCTCATTTAATCTTCATTTCTATTTTCAGGAAAGTAAGGAAAAATCTCTACCTGCATTACTATTTCAGAAAACTACCTGCCTCTCTGTTTTTTAATGGAGGCATGTGCATTTTTATGTATTGACCTAGTTTCATTGTAATATTTTATGTATTGACCTAGTTTCTGTCCTACTGTCTCTAGTTTCAGAGCTACATGGTCATATGCTTGTCTAAGAGCAACAACTGCAGTGAATACAAAAGGGTTTCTTTCTTCTGGTTGAAGGCTTACTCTGCAGAGTTGTTTCCTGGAATCTTCCCATGTGTAGAATCAAGCATGAAATATGCATGTGTGTGGAAGGTTCTAATGTTTCGTCATATATATATTTTTTTAAATATACTAAAAAATCATCAGTTTTCCTCATTCTGTATTCTTCATGTGGATTTAACATGCTTCTTTTTACTGCCGCTGTCTCCTCATATCTTGCTTATGCCTGTTTCTTTCAGTGTCCTTTACAGAGTTAAGAATCTCAAATTTACCTTGACTTCCCTGTCGCTTCTTAGTCCTTATCTAGATACTTCCATTACACCTTAAATTTTGTCCTCATAGCTCTTGTTGGAAAACACTGAATAAGACTGTTGAATTTAATGGGCTAATAATACTCCTTCAGAAAGCAACTGTTTCTTGTTCCAGAACAGTTTAGGGTCATATTTGATTAAGTGTGAGTAGCCACGGGAAGGAAAAAGGTTGGAAATGACAAATATCAAGATAGGTATAGAAATTTAATGTAATGTGAACTTTTGACCTTGTTCCCTTCTGCTTTTCATACTATTACTTCATTCTCTTCTTTTAAATACATGAAAATTCATGGATGCATAAACCATGCTTGCTGTTCATACTTGTTGTGTCAAGCAAGATAAACTTAAATTATGTGATATATATTGTATGAGCCATATTCTTACATAGATATTCTTACTGACCTAATACTACCCTCTACTTCATTAATCAGTCTTCAGGGATACTTCTAGCTGACGTCAAGGGAAGATTGTAAGATTAAGGAAAATATGTTGGATATTGGTCTTACTTGTTTTTCTGACAAATTCCATACAGCATTTTACTACTTAGAAATGTTTCATATCACAGTGTAGTAGGGAAAGTATGATTCTATTAATTTCAGATTATTTATTCTTGCTAACATGCTGTGAACTTCACTGAGCAATATTACAATTAAACATGTTAAATACAGAATAGCCATAAATACTCCTACTAAATGATAGTGACAATAGGACCAACTCATTTTCATCTGTTTTTGTGAAGTGATGATTTTATTGGAGAAAAATATTCAAGATGAATACAGTTATTCTCCTTGCATATAAAATTATTCCAATAACTGTTTACTGAGGACAGACGTCACAGGGAGAAAATTGTGTACCTCAGCTGTAGTCCTGCCTGTGGCTGTAATGAAGTCTCTGTGGTAATCTAATTCCATTGACTTAGCAAAAAATAAAAATATAAAAGGAATTTTAATTGAGTACATAAAGCAAAGCAAACTGTCACTATAGACATGCTGGTTAAAGCCTTGTTGATGCTGATGTCAATTTTTTTTTTTCTAGCCAAGAAGGAAAACAGATTTTGTGAATCATTAAACTTTAAAAGTAATTTTTTACTTTTAAAAGTCATTATGTCTCTTGGATTTGGCATGACTTCCTAGTAGAACTAATCAGAACATCCAGTGTCGTTAATCTGGATGGAACGTTAATCGTTTTGCTGGTGAAAGCTCTCATTGTCTTTCACTGAAATTCAATATTGATATGGATGTGGAATTGACTATGGAGCATAAAATATTTCCAGAAAATCTTTTAGAGGTTCATAACACTTAACTGGAGGAAATACTTTTCGACTTTGATGGTAAATGACCAATGGAATAGATTTCCCAGAGATGCTGTAACGTTCATCTTTTGAGATATTTAAAGGTTTTGTAACAGTAAGGATAGGCCTCCAGCGGGACCGTTTCAACTTCAACCATTCTGTTGTTCTGTTGTGGTTTTTAGAAAGATCGTACTCTCCAAATGCTTCTGAGTTGTTGTATAAGTTTTATTAGCAATTGTTCCTGATGATAGTAAGCAGAACAAAGAATAACAAAGCAGAAAGAATAGTGATGCTGATAAACATTGTTGTCTATCAGCAATAAGGATTTACATTATTATCTTTTGCCAGTGATGAGTACAAAACTGATATGGTTGTTACCATATGGAGCCAACCATTTGTGTCCTAGATGAACGATTGATACCTGGGTCAGTTACTGACATACTTTTGGGTACCTTTAGGAATTCTTGTATATCTGGTAGATTTTGCAAATCTTTTTAAAGATCTTGTACCAATATTTAGCTCCCTAGGAGTGCATTTGTACTGCCTTGTCAGTCTATTCACAGTTGTTAGTGTGTTCCCCACTAACCACAATGATTTTCATCCTTTTCTGTTTTTTGTGCTTTTTTTTTTTTTTAACATATAACAACTGTAGCATACCAAACTCTTGCAGAGTATTGTTTACACCCCAACTCTTAATTTTAGTGTTAGACTTGGGTGTACACACACTAAGTATTTCTGTATTCACTGTTTGATAAATGTTACAGTACATTTTTCACTATATATGGTCAACTTCCAGATGAAATCTGTAAAGAAGACAATGAAGTAATATTTCAGTAGTAATCTTAGCTAATCTTAGCCTCATACTGTTTAGAGTGGAAACAAAATGAATGGCATGTTGTAGTGTAAAAGGGAGAAGTGGACACATCATGAATTTCTGATCATAAGCTGTGTTGGGGTGAGTGGGAAGAGCCAGCAGGTTCTGATAAATTTGTCTATGTGATGTTCTGAGCTATGGCTGATTATGAGCAGCCTGCTTTTAGTGTCTTCTTTTTCCTCTCAGTTCTGATGTGTAGATTTTTTCCCTGCTAGCAATATGCTATACTTTTTCTTTGCTCTCTTTATTTGTACAAGTTATCTGATTGCTAAGACATTCCTTACAACAACATAAAAGGACTTGATCCAGACATAGACATAATATATTTATATATTTTAGAATTCTTGTAAAGAATTTTCATCTTGTCTAAGAATTAAGTAAATTATGCACAGAGAATTAATCAGTAGAGGAAATACTTGAAGCAGAGTCATATTACTGACTACAATTACAGTAATGAAGGTAACAAAATTTGTATTATGTTTTTTTTAGATTTTTCTGTTCCACGGTATGAGTAGCAAACAGTTCTGTGTTATATATGTTGAACTGGAGATTCAGTTCCTAGGTTTTTTAAATTTAGATAAATAATTGCTGTGATTTTTTTTTACATATATGAAAACTGCTTGTAGTTTAAAAGAATGTTTCTATTATTAAGTATTAAATAATTCCTAGAAATGCACTTCTACAGCTGTAAATGTTATTATCTTAATTAAATCTTAATATGCCTGTGCTGGTAATTTCTGTTAAAAAATATCATAAAAAATTGAATTCTCTATAGTAGCATAAGAAAAGTCATGCTTTATTTTTGTTTCAAATGTAACTATAGCAAATAAAACATGTTGGAGTTCTTAATGCTGAATGTTCTGAAAGTGTTGAAGATCTATAGAAAGGACAAAAGAAAGAATAAAAGGAAGGGAGAAAGGAAGAGGAAGTAATTCTATCAGTCACCAGATGTATATGTCAGTGTCTGGCATTTCATCTCCAGTTTTATTGGGAGTTTATCAAATGGATAAATTCCAGTGCTTTCAGCAGAAGGAGTCTTCACTGAAAATTTCAAACTAGTTTTGATCATTATAGTCATGTCTCAAACATTCAGTACAATTGTTAATTCAGTTCTACACCTTTGAGTATGCAGGCCTGCTTTTTAAAACACTTTTTAATCTGCTTCTGAGTAATTCTTTTATCAAATACTGGAATAAAAGGCTTTTTTAATAGGTAGGACTGCCAAGTCAATTCCAGTAACTGATACTAGCAGAAAATCTGGCTCAGATGGGAGAACTTTCTGTCTCTAAACAATCCAAATTACAGCATTTGCTGTGGGGTTTGTGGAACTCTTGAGATGTTTAACTTACGCTTTTTTGGAAACTAAAAGGAAATGGGGAGAGAACATGAGCTAGAAGAATGAATTTTAGATCAGCTCCATTTGCAGTGCCCTCAAATTTATATTGCCTCAAACAACAACAACAAAGAACAGCAAAACGTAACACAGTAAATGATGCCAAATTAAAAGGTAGCGGAAAGATTGTTAAGTAATTCAGTTCTTTTTGTTGTATTTTTGTGGGTTCTTTTATTTATTACAGATTTAACTAGTTCTCTATAGGAGGGTTTCTACCTCTCCTTTCTGAGCTCTCATTCCTCTTGTGCAATAATGCTGACACAGATCTTGTTAGTAAAGAGCTTTATCTATCTGCTTGAAAAACAGATTTGAAATAGGAATCCCAGTGCAGAAGAATGCTTGTTTCAGGTCTGAAAGACATTGTCATCATCCTTGCAAATCATTTTTGAACTTTCCATCTCTTTTTCCTCATTGTTACAGAGACACTAGTCTTTTTTTAAATTGCCTGATTTACAAGCAGGCAAAGTCATATCAATACTTGTAAATGTTTCCTAGAAACCTCTGCTGTTTCTATTAAATTGCTATTTGGTACCCTATCTCTAAGATTAAGATTATTATGTCTAAATGTCTCTTTTAAATGTCTCTTTTATTCTTCCACCTTTGTATTTTTTACTTCATGAGCAAAATGATAAAAAAAAAAAAAACAACAAAAAAAACCCAACAGCTTTCAACACATTTGTATTCTTGAGTGACTTCTTCAAAAAGTCAGGGTAAACATAATCAGTGATGGTTTAGAGTTATGTTGAGCTGACTGAGAATTGAAAGTTCTGATTTGACTTCAAAAAGGAAAAATGATACAGCTTTGTTCTTGGATAATTAACGAGTCACAGGTGTAATTAATTCCCTCCTGTCATTAAGAGCAAATACTGGACTGTTTCTTATGTGTTAGAACAACAAATTAGAAGTTAAGAACAGTGATTCTTTTTTTCCTCAGTTTTGAATCTGATTCTTTTTATCAGACATTATAAAAGAAATGTTAGCTATTAAGACAAACTTGTGTTTGTATAGACAATTATTTGCAAGCTGT
>VXAB01002752.1:16591-44408 GCA_013399175.1 Odontophorus gujanensis | reverse complement strand
AAACTACAAAACCACAACAACCGGCAGGCTTGATTTGTCACAGCACAAATGCAGAGTTTTCCCTAGACTCCTATAAATTCTTTAGCAGTTAGTTGCAGTCAAGGTTGCCACTAAGCCTAAAAAAAATTGTGGTGTAGTTATTGTTTACAGCAATTTGGATATATTCCCCAGCATGCAGACTGCAGAAATTGTTAAGTTCATTTAATGACAAAATGACCAGAGAAGAACAAATACTTGATACCTGTCACTGGACTGTTCTGTTCTTGTTAAGATGTCCCTTAGTCTTGTGTGTCTGTTCACTTCTTTTCCATTTGCATTACCAACCTGTGCAGCAATGAGACTATTTTAAAGCTGGTGATACCATTTTTATTCCTGATGCTTCCAGAGTCAAATACTTATCAAAAGAACACAAAGTTTTATTTATTGTTTGCATTTAGTATTTGTCAGTTCCACCAAAAATAAGAGCTGCCTATTTCTTTCCATTCTCACTGTGCAAGACTGCATTGTAAAGAAGCAGTTTAAGTTTACAGACGAGAAAAAAGTGCTCCAGGAACGTTTTATCCAGGAAAAGAAGTTTGTTTAATGGCTAGGGAATGTCAGATGTGATTTCTTCATATATGATGGCACAGCTGTGCCAGTGCTGCAAAGAATATGTCTATGTGTATGTGGAAGACGAAACTCATTTTAATGCCATGAGATAAATTTTCAGGTGGTACTCAATAGTGTTGGCTTCCATTGCTGATACTCAGAGTAATTCTGCCAGTAGACCACCTGGAAGCTAGTTGTCCTTGAAGTGTCTTAGCTCTGCCTGCAGTACCATAGTGGGACTGCCGCTCTGAGACTCTCTTGCAGCAGGACTTCTCATGTCCAGCCTTACATATGGCCAGCTGCTGACTGAACTCTGGTTCAGGAAATGTGACAGGAAAGACTAGGAACTCATTGCTAGACTTTTTTTAAAGCCTTTTCGCAACTTTTCATAAGTCTATGTAAATTAAAAGCAACCTTAATTTTTGGGAACTGGGCAGAGGATATAAGGATGATAGTAGTAGCTTGTAAATAATTCTATTCGTTTATTTCTTATTATATTACATATAACTGGAGGCACAGACTTTTGCTCTTCAACTTGAACGAAAATTTGTATCAACAGGTACATGATGAGCTATTTATCTAGTACTGTCAACATAGGCATGCTCATGGAGAGACTAACTGTGAAGACCTTTGTCCCTAAGTGCAGTAATGGAAAGCTGCTTTCTTTTTTCTGTCTGACCTGTATTCTGAAGAATTGATTAGTTCATGGGCATCCAGTGTTTTGGCTTGTGTGGGCTGCACTGAGTGAAGAGGGGTTGCCTTGGGCTGCACATATGTAGGTTGCACCAAAAGTAATGTCTTCTAAGTATTTCCTGAAAACTACAATTGATACGAAAAGCACAATAACACTGTCAAATTGAGCAAATTCTCAGCTGCACACCACTGATCATTGAGGTCCCTTCCAACCCAAGCCATTCTGTGCTTATAAGAGCACAGCCACCACCGGCAACTATGAATTTTCGCTAGAGATGAAGAGCCTGCATGCTCCATGCTGCACTTGTAGAAATCTGCACCAGCGGAGATGACCCACTGTTCTTACCATGGCAGAAGTGTACCACCCATTGCTTCACTGTGCTGACATCCACTGTTTGGTGTCCATTAATATTCAGCAAGCTTTGATCAGTATCAGTGGTTGCCATTTTTTTCCACACTGTCTACAGTTTACAGGCTGGTTCAGCCCGGTTCCATGATGATTGGGGGAGGGGACCCCCGGGCCCACGGCCCCGGGAAAAGGGAGGGGGGAANCGCCCCAGGAAAAGGGAAGGGGGAAAGGGAAAAAGGAAGAGGGAGATGGGCCTAAAAACAAAATAGCAGCAACAATCTGAGGAGGAAAGCTATTACTAAATAAGATATCAGAATGCAAAATATCACAGTGTGATACAATAATTGGAATTGAAGCTAATGAATCAAATAAAATGAGCAAGAGAGAGTGTCCCATAAAACCGAAGGCCTTATGCTAAATGCTGAAGGCATTTGGGTCGATCCCCAACAGAAGGAGAATGTCTCATGGCACGCAAACAGTTTTTATTTTTCCCTCTGAGCAGAAAAAAGTAAAAATACAAAGCAGCACAGAGTCCTTTGGGGTACGTAGTACTCTTCTGAAACAGGTATACCCCGAACTATTGATGATCCACAAAGCTGGAGCATTAACTCTTTAACTCCCAATGCACTACATGATGTTATGAAGTGGAATAGCAATAGCAAAAATCATAAAACCATGACACACATGGAGGAATTCAGTTCTACACATTTGCTCCATCTGGACATATGTGTCAGACACCATTCTGACAGACTGCCTCACTGCTGCCATGTGTCACATGACAACAGCATGTGGTGGAATAGTGGTGGGAAGGTTCAGACTCCACTGCCATCCCACCAACATCTGCCTCTGATGTTGTGGGCTGACAAAATAAAACAGGAAAACTTTTGCAGCAGCCACCATAAAATATAATATAGTTAATACATATAAATAACAAAAGTTATTTTAACCTTTATTAATTTTTATTTAAAAAGAGGACAACAATAACATAAAACTAGTGGTATGACTGACCTTGTTTTTGTGAAACTGATGCATCACCTTGGTTTGATGGCAGTGGTTGCAATTCTTAGTGAGCTCTCAAGGTGATGTTCAGAGATTTTTTATGACATTTTCCTGTTACCGTACTTAATCTTTAAAAATAGTTGTTCACAAATGTGCATACTTACAAAAAACAATGGCATGAATAAGGCATGGTTGTGAAGGAGGGGATATTTCTCTGTGGCGAGAGGCCACAGGATGAACCAGGCCAGGCTGCATGCCCTCCATGGACTGTGTTTTGGACATGCCTGGATTTGTTTATAATGAATTGCACTCCCTCCTTACTGTCAAGGTGAGAAAATTCTAACTTCCCTTTCTCCCTTTCCCAAAACTAACTTCACTTTTTTGTTTTTAGATCTCTGTTTCCCATTCTGTCTATGCTAAAAGCAGCAACAGGAGATGAGTAGAAAGCAGGAGATGTTCCACTTGATCCAGCTTTGGAGTTTTTTCTCTGTTTATGAGCAAGCTTGCAGTGCAGCTTCACATGAGACTACTCATATAGTTCTGCTTAAAATGTTATTTCTTACTAGTTTTTTAAAGAGTTACTGCTTGTATGTGTAGAAAGCCTGCCATTCTAAATAACACATGAAAAAATGAAAAATTTTATGTTAATTAAGAGCTTTGCACTTTGGTCAGCATAATGGTTGAGGACAGACAAAAATGTCCAGCCCATGACATTCTGTATTGTGGCATTTTGATAGTAGCAAAGAAATGCAGCAGAAAGTTTTCTTAAGTAGCTTAATAGAGTTCAGGTTCTATCACAGGATCACAGGGTCATGGAATCACAAAATCACAAATTGTAGGGGTTCGAAGGAACCTCTAGAGATCATCGAGTACAACCCCCTGCCAAAGCAGCTCCTTAGCCCAGGTTGTACAGGTAGGTGTCCAGGTGAGTCTTGAACGTCTCCAGAGAAGGACACTCTACAACCTCTCTGAGCAGCCCGTTCCAGTGCTCTGTCACCTGCACTGTAAAGAAGTTCCCATGCACATCTGCATGAAACTTCCTATGATTCATTCCCTCTAAACATGACACAGTGTTTTGCACTTACATTCTTTATTAAATAATCCTTAGATCTAAAATACAAGACAAAAAAAAAAAAAAAAAAAAGACTCCCTACCCAAACTACTTTATGTTATTTAACAATGCTATTTGAGCAATCTTTGCTCTTTTTGTTCACATACATGTTTAGATATTATTGCTTATCCATGAATATAGAATTCTGAATTTTATTGTGTTTTATCTTGTTGTGCACACAGAACTTTGTGTATTAAATTTCAAATAATTTGGATTTCATTTCTACTGCTGCAAAATATGTATGTGTTGTCCTGTATTTTGGCAAACTGTAAAGACAGAAGATTTAAAGAAGTTGAAAGCATTAAAGGGAAGGTGTTTTTAACAAATCTAGCTATCATGCATGTTGTAACTTTGTACTAAGTGCAAGATGTTGAAGGGAAAGGAGACAAATACTAGGGTGGTCCTAAGAAACCCAAGAAATAATGGAGCTACTTCAGTGTGTCATTTGTCTTTCATGGTCACACACAAATTAAAATGTATACAGATGTTATGTTCTGTATAATTGCAGTGCTGTCTTCTATTTTTGGTTTCTTGTCCGTTGCTGAATATTGCCATTAATGTTTATAATACAGCGGTTTTCCTTGTTTTAGGGGAACATTTTTTTATAAGTTAGCACACATTCAGTTATTGCAGAACGTACGGAATGATGAATGTAGTGGAGAGGCCTTGCAGGGTGTTCTTCCCTTGTCCGTGCTGTGGTTTGAGATCTAATGGCAATGATAGTAACTTGCCCTTCACATGTTTGTTCATTATTTGCACTCAGTTTTAGAAGGCTGGCCTTCAAAGACTGGGATTTCAGCCAGAGTATGCCTCAGCTACTGTGATCCCCAACTACTGAACAACAAAAATGTCCCTCTGTGCGCAGAGGTGTCTGGTGCTTAAAATGACTTTATTTTGGGAAGGTGGTTCCCACCCTAGTGTTATAATACTAGACACTTTTCTTTGGTCTATGCTGTTGCTTAAAATCTGCTTCTTCTTTGTATGGACGTGACAAACAATATGAACAAAACTCTTCTCATGAAGGTGATTGTCAATGGTTTATGGGCTGGTTCGGCCTGGCTCCGTGACAATTGGTCTGGGGGACCCATGGACCCATGCACCAGGAAAGGGGAAGGGGGAAAAGGGAAAAAGGAAAAAGGGAGATGGGCCTAGAAACAAAACAGCATCAACGATCTGAAGAGGAAAACTAATTGACTAAATAAGATACCAGAAAGCAAAATAGCACAATATAATACAACATAATTGGAATTGAAGCTAATAAATCAAATAAAATGAGCAAGAGAGAGTGTCTGATAAACCAAAGGCCTTACAGTAAATGCTGAAGGAGATACGGCAGTGAGCACCCACTGCTAAGTTGATCCCAAAGGAAAGAAAGAACGTCCAGTGACACGCAAACAGTTTTTATTTTTCCCTCTGAGCAGAAAAACATAAAAATACAAAGCAGTGCAAAGTCCTCTGGGGAATGTAGTTCTTCTTCTCTTCTGAGACAGGTATACCCATAACTGTCGATGATCCACAGAGCTGGAGCATTAACTCTTTAACTCTTAATGCACTACATGATGTTATGATGTGGAATACCTAAACCAAAAATCATGAAACCATGACAGTGATGTTCATTATCAAGTAACTGGTGTATTAGTTCAGACTCCAAACCTGACTTTTTGAATTCTTCCTGTAGGCTTTAATCAAAGAAGTGGCTCTTGAGGAGCATGAGAAGAACTGTCATTTTCCATCTTCCTGCTTATTTTAACAGCAAATGAAGAAACTACTTACATAATGTCTTCCTCAAATTCTGGAGAATTTTATGACTTATTTCTGCTCAGAATCAATATATTTGCATATATTTGTACACTAATTTTGTGAAAGGTTGGGATGAAGGGCTGTAAAGATGACCAAATATTTTTCTTCTTTGAGTGTGCTTAGGCTTGGAATTCAACTTTTTGTGAGTTTAATGTTTGCAAATACATACTACACAGATGAACATCCTATTTCTTAGAGCTTTGAGATCTAGGAAGTGTACAAAGTAACATAGAAAGTACATTTAAAGTACATAAATTATCATCTTTAAAACAAGATGCAAAGGTAGCCTTTCCTGCACAGTCCGAAAGTAAACTGGCTACTTCCAAAACCTTTCAACTGCTTGAAGCTGCATTAATTTTAAGAAAAGATCTAAGAACATCGAGCTGATCCAATAATTTGATTCTCTAGTGTTTCTTAATGCCTTATAATAAGAAAAAAAGAAAACCTCCTACACATTTCCTCAAGGATGATTGTCAGATTTTTCATTGACAAATAGTGATAAGGAAACATATGGTACCTTACAGATGTTTGCAGTGTACCTACAATCAGCCAAAATATTTTTGTGCTATATGCTCAATGTTCTGGCTCTTTTTGCAGGAGGAATAAATCTATGTACCATTACTGCTTCTCTTGCACAGTGAAAAATAAATGACACTCTTAACTATTTTAATTTATGCACACAGAATTTTGATAGTGCAGGGACATTTGAAAATAAAGGGCAGTGTGGTTTCTAGTCTCCAACTTAGTACCCAGAAAGCTCCTGAAATCTGTTTTGTTGGGAGGTACGCTGTCACTGACTCATCTTTCACTGGAGGCTGTTATTTCTCAGGAAATCAGGAATACTTGTAAATTCATAAATGTGTTTCACTTATTCAGATAAGGAGGGTAATAGTTGCAGAGTTTACAGAGGTGGAAGGCAAGGGGTAACAGTGTAAGAATCTACTAACATCATTAGAGAGTCCCTGCTTCCATAACCTAATGGCAAGCTGCTTATCTAGAAGTGATAAGGTGAAGGAGGAAGCTTCTAGAGCAGCTTTCATGCTTTTAAGATTTCCATTGTCTTTTCAGTGTGATAAATAAAATGGTGGTTAGATTTTTCCTAAAAATAAAAGTAATTTGGTGAATTGTCAAACCCTCAGAATTTAGTGGTATAGTAGCACACAGCTGACTGTACTACAATACAGGTTATGTCAAAGAGCAAGTTAAGATTTTTTAACACAGCTGCAAAAATCTGTTTTGTTCTGAAACTTGGCAAGATGTTTCTCTGGCCAAGAAAGAACTTCTTTCTTTTGAAATGGAAGTGCATTTGACTTCTTGAAATTCTTCCAGAGTATTGATGATTTAATCTCAACCCACCTCACCATCCACTGCCCCATGATCACAGAACCCAAAGTTTTTGTGGTGGCACCAGCCTTTTCAGCCTCTTTGTCATGGTTTTATGATTTTTGTTATATATTGATATTCCACTGCATCTGCAGTACACNTGGGGAGGCGTGGCAGGTTGATTGCCACGAATTTGCAATGGCAAGTGTTACCATGGTGGAGGCAACCACTGGGTGGCTTGAAACATATGCAGTTCCCCATGCTACCACCTGAAACACCGTTTCAGGTCTCGAGAAACAAGTCCTGTGGCGACATGGCACTCCAGAAAGAATTGAGTCAGATAATGGGACTCATTTCAAAAATTCTCTTGTAAATACTTGGGCCAAAGATCACGGCATCGAGTGGATTTATCATATCCCCTATCATGCACCAGCTTCTGGTAAAATTGAAAGATACAATGGGTTGCTAAAAACCATGTTGAAAGCAATGGGTAGCGAAACATTTAAGCACTGGGAGAAGCATTTGGCAGAAGCCACCTGGTTGGTCAAAACCCAAGGATCCATGAATCGTGATGGTCCTGCCCAGTCTAGCTCTCTACCTACTGTAGAGGGAGATAATGTTCCTGTAATACATGTGAAGAACATGTTCGGAAAAGCTGTGTTATGGTTTTATGATTTTTGTTGTATTATTGATATTCCACATCATAACATCATGTGGTGTATTGGGAGTTAAAGAAACCATAAATGAAACCATAACAAGTGGCTTGGGTTCTTCCAGCTTCTGGAGAGGGCAAACCTCTCCATGGAACTGTTTTTGCTCGTGGACCTGGGTCTACCTGGTTGGTGATGCAGAAGAATGGGGATGTTCAATGTGTACCACAAGGGAATTTGATGTTGGGGGAGTGCAGTCTGTAATTCCATGTATATACATATATATATGTTGTCTGTGTGTGTATTTTATGCATGTTAATCATTGATCTTCTATATATAAATCAAGCATGATGTAGTGATGTGGAATAAGGGGTGGAATGTCATGGTTTTATGATTTTTGGTATATTATTGATATTCCACATCAGAACATCATGTGGTGTATTGGGATTCAAAGAGTTAATGCTCTAGCTGCCTGGATCATCAATAATTACGGATATGCCTGTCTCAGAAGAGAAGAACTACACTCCCCAGAGGACTTTGCGATGCTTTGCATTTTTATGTGTTTCACTCAGAGGGAAAGATAAAAACTGTCTGTGGTCACGGGACCATCTCTCTTCCCTTTGGGATTGAACTCAGCAGTGGGTGTTTGTTGCAGCCGTCCGCTTTCAGCGTTAGCGTAAGGCCTTCGGTTTATCAGACACTCTCTCTTGCTCATTTTATTTGATTTATTAGCCTCAATTCCAATTATATTGTATTATATGGTGTTGTTTTGCTTTCTGATATCTTATTTAGTAAATTAGCTTTCCTCCTCAGATTGTTGCCACTGTTTCATTCCTAGGTCCATCTCCCTTTTTCCTTTTTCCCTTTCCCCCTTCCTCTTCCCAGGGGCATGGGCCTGTGGGTCCCCTGCCTCAGTCATTACAGTACCGGCCCACAAACCGTTGACACTCTTATTTAGAGCCTGAGTTTTCCTAGACCACTCTGTATCCCTCACCACCCCTGTCATAGTTTTATGATTTTTGTTATTGGTATTCCACATCATAACATCACGTAGTGAATTGGGAGTTAAAGAGTTAATGCTTCAGCTCCCTCTATCATTGATAGTTCTGGGTATACCTGTCTCAGAAGGGAAGAACTATGTACCCCAGGGGACTTTGCGTTGCTTTGTACTTCTACATTTTTCTGCTCAGAGGGAAAGATAAAAGCTGCATGTCATGGGACCAACTCTCTTTCCTTTGGGACTCAGCAGCGGATGCTTACTGCCATCTCACCTTCAGCATTTAGTGTAAGGCCTTCTGTTTTATCAGACATTCTCTCTTGCTCATTTTATTTGATTCATTAGATTCAATTTCAATTATATTTTATTATATTGTGTTATTTTGCATTCTGATATCTTATTTATTAAATTAGCTTTTCTCCTCAGGTCGTTGCAGCTATTTTGTTTTTAGGCCCATTTCCCTTTTCCCTTTCACCCTCCCCTTTCCTGGGGCGTGGGTCCCCCATAGCAGTTATCATGGAACCAGGCCAAACCAGCCCATAAACCGTTGACAACCCCAGAAGGCAGGGAGGAAAAGGCCACTTGTGTTCCCACTTCCTCAACCAACCTCCCTAAACCCCTGAAGTCCCTTCTGATAGCTTACAGGCTTCCCTGAGTGATTTCATCACTGCCTGAACTATCAGTAATGGATAATAATCAGAGGATCGAACAAGACCTGGGAGATTTTTGGTGATGTCCCTGACCCAAGCCCCAAGGAGGCAACACACTTCTCTGTGAGTTGGGTCGGGCCTGCATATATGGGGCCCTCCATTCCCCTGAGAAGGGAATTGCCTACCGCAATTACCCTTCTGTCTTTCCTAGCAGAGGCAGTCTCAAGGCATGGGGACAACTGCCTCACCCTAATCCCCCTCTTAGGTGGATCCTCCCTCACCTTCCCACTCACCTTCTGATCAGTTTTCGGCACCCCAGACCTATTGCTTAGGGGGACCTGGTGAATTGGGGTAAGCAGGCAGGGGGTGTGCCCTTGATGGCAAGTAGGGACTTTTTTCCAACCCTCCTTACATGTCAGATCTGACCAACTGTGATAGGACAGGGAGTCAACCACTTTTTTGAGGGTGTCTCCCTGTCACCCCTCCCTCTGTCCCAGCGGTGATTCACTGCAGCAGTCAACCTCGCAATCTCTCCACCTCCTCCCTAAGCTCCACCACCAGGCTGAGCAGCTCATCCACTTGCTCACACTNTGGTGTATTGGGATTCAAAGAGTTAATGCTCTAGCTGCCTGGATCATCAATAATTACGGATATGCCTGTCTCAGAAGAGAAGAACTACACTCCCCAGAGGACTTTGCGATGCTTTGCATTTTTATGTGTTTCACTCAGAGGGAAAGATAAAAACTGTCTGTGGTCACGGGACCATCTCTCTTCCCTTTGGGATTGAACTCAGCAGTGGGTGTTTGTTGCAGCCGTCCGCTTTCAGCGTTAGCGTAAGGCCTTCGGTTTATCAGACACTCTCTCTTGCTCATTTTATTTGATTTATTAGCCTCAATTCCAATTATATTGTATTATATGGTGTTGTTTTGCTTTCTGATATCTTATTTAGTAAATTAGCTTTCCTCCTCAGATTGTTGCCACTGTTTCATTCCTAGGTCCATCTCCCTTTTTCCTTTTTCCCTTTCCCCCTTCCTCTTCCCAGGGGCATGGGCCTGTGGGTCCCCTGCCTCAGTCATTACAGTACCGGCCCACAAACCGTTGACACTCTTATTTAGAGCCTGAGTTTTCCTAGACCACTCTGTATCCCTCACCACCCCTGTCATAGTTTTATGATTTTTGTTATTGGTATTCCACATCATAACATCACGTAGTGAATTGGGAGTTAAAGAGTTAATGCTTCAGCTCCCTGTATCATTGATAGTTCTGGGTATACCTGTCTCAGAAGGGAAGAACTATGTACCCCAGGGGACTTTGCGTTGCTTTGTACTTCTACATTTTTCTGCTCAGAGGGAAAGATAAAAGCTGCATGTCATGGGACCAACTCTCTTTCCTTTGGGACTCAGCAGCGGATGCTTACTGCCATCTCACCTTCAGCATTTAGTGTAAGGCCTTCTGTTTTATCAGACATTCTCTCTTGCTCATTTTATTTGATTCATTAGATTCAATTTCAATTATATTTTATTATATTGTGTTATTTTGCATTCTGATATCTTATTTATTAAATTAGCTTTTCTCCTCAGGTCGTTGCAGCTATTTTGTTTTTAGGCCCATTTCCCTTTTCCCTTTCACCCTCCCCTTTCCTGGGGCGTGGGTCCCCCATAGCAGTTATCATGGAACCAGGCCAAACCAGCCCATAAACCGTTGACAACCCCAGAAGGCAGGGAGGAAAAGGCCACTTGTGTTCCCACTTCCTCAACCAACCTCCCTAAACCCCTGAAGTCCCTTCTGATAGCTTACAGGCTTCCCTGAGTGATTTCATCACTGCCTGAACTATCAGTAATGGATAATAATCAGAGGATCGAACAAGACCTGGGAGATTTTTGGTGATGTCCCTGACCCAAGCCCCAAGGAGGCAACACACTTCTCTGTGAGTTGGGTCGGGCCTGCATATATGGGGCCCTCCATTCCCCTGAGAAGGGAATTGCCTACCGCAATTACCCTTCTGTCTTTCCTAGCAGAGGCAGTCTCAAGGCATGGGGACAACTGCCTCACCCTAATCCCCCTCTTAGGTGGATCCTCCCTCACCTTCCCACTCACCTTCTGATCAGTTTTCGGCACCCCAGACCTATTGCTTAGGGGGACCTGGTGAATTGGGGTAAGCAGGCAGGGGGTGTGCCCTTGATGGCAAGTAGGGACTTTTTTCCAACCCTCCTTACATGTCAGATCTGACCAACTGTGATAGGACAGGGAGTCAACCACTTTTTTGAGGGTGTCTCCCTGTCACCCCTCCCTCTGTCCCAGCGGTGATTCACTGCAGCAGTCAACCTCGCAATCTCTCCACCTCCTCCCTAAGCTCCACCACCAGGCTGAGCAGCTCATCCACTTGCTCACACTTTGTGCAGGTGAAATCCTGGCCACGCTCCCCCAGCAGCAGCAGGCTCAGGCACTCCCTGCAACCAGAGACCTGTACTGACACATTTCTAGGCAGGCCCCCATCTGAGTCACCACAGTATTGTGGCAAGCCCACTGTCTCGTGGAGACCGTGATTAAACCTACAGTCTCAGACACTACCAGCACCTTTTCTCACGTGATGTGCTACATCCACCTAGCTTCCACTCTCCCCAGGGCCGTTTATAGCCTAGTATCCATGGCTCAAGGTCAAGAGTGGGAAGTGCCAGCTCCACCCCTGCTAGCAGCTCACCCGCAAGCTGCCAGCCCTGGCATTGGCACAGTGTCTTGCTGGCTTCAAAAAAATACTTGTGTGTTAAAACATTTCTTTATTATGTTCATGTAAATATTACCTGTCTTTTTTGTCCTATTACTGATGAAAGCTGTATTAACTGTTANCTCTTATTTAGAGCCTGAGTTTTCCTAGACCACTCTGTATCCCTCACCACCCCTGTCATAGTTTTATGATTTTTGTTATTGGTATTCCACATCATAACATCACGTAGTGAATTGGGAGTTAAAGAGTTAATGCTTCAGCTCCCTGTATCATTGATAGTTCTGGGTATACCTGTCTCAGAAGGGAAGAACTATGTACCCCAGGGGACTTTGCGTTGCTTTGTACTTCTACATTTTTCTGCTCAGAGGGAAAGATAAAAGCTGCATGTCATGGGACCAACTCTCTTTCCTTTGGGACTCAGCAGCGGATGCTTACTGCCATCTCACCTTCAGCATTTAGTGTAAGGCCTTCTGTTTTATCAGACATTCTCTCTTGCTCATTTTATTTGATTCATTAGATTCAATTTCAATTATATTTTATTATATTGTGTTATTTTGCATTCTGATATCTTATTTATTAAATTAGCTTTTCTCCTCAGGTCGTTGCAGCTATTTTGTTTTTAGGCCCATTTCCCTTTTCCCTTTCACCCTCCCCTTTCCTGGGGCGTGGGTCCCCCATAGCAGTTATCATGGAACCAGGCCAAACCAGCCCATAAACCGTTGACAACCCCAGAAGGCAGGGAGGAAAAGGCCACTTGTGTTCCCACTTCCTCAACCAACCTCCCTAAACCCCTGAAGTCCCTTCTGATAGCTTACAGGCTTCCCTGAGTGATTTCATCACTGCCTGAACTATCAGTAATGGATAATAATCAGAGGATCGAACAAGACCTGGGAGATTTTTGGTGATGTCCCTGACCCAAGCCCCAAGGAGGCAACACACTTCTCTGTGAGTTGGGTCGGGCCTGCATATATGGGGCCCTCCATTCCCCTGAGAAGGGAATTGCCTACCGCAATTACCCTTCTGTCTTTCCTAGCAGAGGCAGTCTCAAGGCATGGGGACAACTGCCTCACCCTAATCCCCCTCTTAGGTGGATCCTCCCTCACCTTCCCACTCACCTTCTGATCAGTTTTCGGCACCCCAGACCTATTGCTTAGGGGGACCTGGTGAATTGGGGTAAGCAGGCAGGGGGTGTGCCCTTGATGGCAAGTAGGGACTTTTTTCCAACCCTCCTTACATGTCAGATCTGACCAACTGTGATAGGACAGGGAGTCAACCACTTTTTTGAGGGTGTCTCCCTGTCACCCCTCCCTCTGTCCCAGCGGTGATTCACTGCAGCAGTCAACCTCGCAATCTCTCCACCTCCTCCCTAAGCTCCACCACCAGGCTGAGCAGCTCATCCACTTGCTCACACTTTGTGCAGGTGAAATCCTGGCCACGCTCCCCCAGCAGCAGGAGGCTCAGGCACTCCCTGCAACCAGAGACCTGTACTGACACATTTCTAGGCAGGCCCCCATCTGAGTCACCACAGTATTGTGGCAAGCCCACTGTCTCGTGGAGACCGTGATTAAACCTACAGTCTCAGACACTACCAGCACCTTTTCTCACGTGATGTGCTACATCCACCTAGCTTCCACTCTCCCCAGGGCCGTTTATAGCCTAGTATCCATGGCTCAAGGTCAAGAGTGGGAANAATTGGGAGTTAAAGAGTTAATGCTTCAGCTCCCTGTATCATTGATAGTTCTGGGTATACCTGTCTCAGAAGGGAAGAACTATGTACCCCAGGGGACTTTGCGTTGCTTTGTACTTCTACATTTTTCTGCTCAGAGGGAAAGATAAAAGCTGCATGTCATGGGACCAACTCTCTTTCCTTTGGGACTCAGCAGCGGATGCTTACTGCCATCTCACCTTCAGCATTTAGTGTAAGGCCTTCTGTTTTATCAGACATTCTCTCTTGCTCATTTTATTTGATTCATTAGATTCAATTTCAATTATATTTTATTATATTGTGTTATTTTGCATTCTGATATCTTATTTATTAAATTAGCTTTTCTCCTCAGGTCGTTGCAGCTATTTTGTTTTTAGGCCCATTTCCCTTTTCCCTTTCACCCTCCCCTTTCCTGGGGCGTGGGTCCCCCATAGCAGTTATCATGGAACCAGGCCAAACCAGCCCATAAACCGTTGACAACCCCAGAAGGCAGGGAGGAAAAGGCCACTTGTGTTCCCACTTCCTCAACCAACCTCCCTAAACCCCTGAAGTCCCTTCTGATAGCTTACAGGCTTCCCTGAGTGATTTCATCACTGCCTGAACTATCAGTAATGGATAATAATCAGAGGATCGAACAAGACCTGGGAGATTTTTGGTGATGTCCCTGACCCAAGCCCCAAGGAGGCAACACACTTCTCTGTGAGTTGGGTCGGGCCTGCATATATGGGGCCCTCCATTCCCCTGAGAAGGGAATTGCCTACCGCAATTACCCTTCTGTCTTTCCTAGCAGAGGCAGTCTCAAGGCATGGGGACAACTGCCTCACCCTAATCCCCCTCTTAGGTGGATCCTCCCTCACCTTCCCACTCACCTTCTGATCAGTTTTCGGCACCCCAGACCTATTGCTTAGGGGGACCTGGTGAATTGGGGTAAGCAGGCAGGGGGTGTGCCCTTGATGGCAAGTAGGGACTTTTTTCCAACCCTCCTTACATGTCAGATCTGACCAACTGTGATAGGACAGGGAGTCAACCACTTTTTTGAGGGTGTCTCCCTGTCACCCCTCCCTCTGTCCCAGCGGTGATTCACTGCAGCAGTCAACCTCGCAATCTCTCCACCTCCTCCCTAAGCTCCACCACCAGGCTGAGCAGCTCATCCACTTGCTCACACTTTGTGCAGGTGAAATCCTGGCCACGCTCCCCCAGCAGCAGCAGGCTCAGGCACTCCCTGCAACCAGAGACCTGTACTGACACATTTCTAGGCAGGCCCCCATCTGAGTCACCACAGTATTGTGGCAAGCCCACTGTCTCGTGGAGACCGTGATTAAACCTACAGTCTCAGACACTACCAGCACCTTTTCTCACGTGATGTGCTACATCCACCTAGCTTCCACTCTCCCCAGGGCCGTTTATAGCCTAGTATCCATGGCTCAAGGTCAAGAGTGGGAAGTGCCAGCTCCACCCCTGCTAGCAGCTCACCCGCAAGCTGCCAGCCCTGGCATTGGCACAGTGTCTTGCTGGCTTCAAAAAAATACTTGTGTGTTAAAACATTTCTTTATTATGTTCATGTAAATATTACCTGTCTTTTTTGTCCTATTACTGATGAAAGCTGTATTAACTGTTAGTGTATTCATACTTCAGACTTTGTATACCTCTTGGTGCCCCTGCTCAGAACAGTATTAGTTCTGTGAATTAGATGCAAGCTGCTTGCTATTAACATCTAACATCTTTCTTTCTCTCCTGCCACTTTTTTTTAGAGGCCTTTGAGTCCTTCCTGCGCTTAGCTGAAAACCGCACAAGATCCCTGTTTGAGACAGCTTACAGACCTGTGGCAAAAGAAGCAGCAGAGCCTGTTAAAGAACTTTTTACAGACATCTCCCTGTACATCCTGGGTGCAGAGACTACAGTGGAAAATGCAGTATTACGTTTTTTTGACAGTCTTTTTCCTCTGGTGTATAGTCGGCTAATAAATCCAGGAATTACTGATTTATCAGATGACTATACAGAATGTCTTAGGCTTACAAGGCAAGACATAAATCCTTTTGGACACTATTCTAAAAGCATGGTTACAGAGCTGTCAAAATCTCTTTGGGCAAGTAGGATGCTCAGCAGGGCACTTAGTCTGGGCACTGAAGTGATAAATACTACTGAACATGCTGCTCTCACCAAGGAATGTAGTAGAGCTCTAGTGAGGATGCAGTACTGCCCGCATTGCCAGGGTCTGACATTAATCAGACCCTGTGTTGGATACTGTCTGAATGTGATGAGGGGCTGTTTGGCCAGCGTGTCAGAACTGGATATGCAATGGAGGGAGTATATCTCCACGCTGGAATATCTGACCAATGAAATGACTGCCTCGCATGATCTGGAAGTTGCACTGACCAGAATCTGGAACTCCATCAATGAAGCCATCCTGCACGCACAGTTGAATGGACTAGAGCTTTCTGCTACAGTAAGTGCTCAGTGATCATTGCCTACTCCCATCTACAAATTTCATTATTTAATATTTGAACAAGTTTGTGTTGTCTGTAGATCAGTTTTTGGTTTTCGGCCAGATCTTTGTTAACAGTCCGTGAAAATATTACAGATGGAGTTTGGTAGAGTTTGCACTGAAATGAAAGATGGCAGGGGGAGGAGGGGATGAATGGTGGGGAAGCTTGATAAGCCAGGTAGTTTTTGTTTGTCTGCAATATATTATACTTGATATCAACAGCATATTTTCATACTTTAAAATATCTTATCCTGGAATTCTAAGAACAGTGTTCCCCTGGCATGTAAGTATTTGTAATAGATGGAGATTTTTCATAGGCAATAATGTAGAGGGTTAAAACAGTGTGTTTCTAAATAAACGCAAAGAAATCTACTTTTTCATAATTTTACAGTCACTTTATTTTTGTGCTGATGGTTAAGACATCTGCAAGGTAGTGGAGGTCTACAGTGAGTACCCTCCTCCAATGAAAGGATACGAAAGATACTTATTTGACATCATTTACTTTAGCAAAGGAACAAAATACACTAAAATTCCATCTTTTTTAAGTGGGAGATTAAGGAGGACATAACTAGGATGGCAGAATTCTAATAAATAATAGCATCGTCTGACTGATCAATATTCACTCAAGGTCTTGAAAATTACAGCAGAAATCATTGAAATGTGTAATGATGTAGCCAGTGACATCTCTGTGAAGTTTAACATGACGGCCAAAATGTAGTAGTGTGACCTTAAGGAGGAGAAAGACTAATTTAAAAAGGGAATTGGAGATAGATCTCTCTTTCTTACGGAAGAAATTATTACAGAGGACAAATGAGAAGGACATGCTCAGATCTAAAAAGGCTGAACTCAGGTTTTCTGTAAAGTAAGAGAAAAAAAAGAGCTGAAAGATTCTTTGCAAAGAAGATAATGACAAGGGTGTTTCTGAGCTAAGAGAAAATGGCTGTACATTTGTAACCTTCCAAAATATGTAGTGCCACAGCTCTCTTCAGTTTAGAAGAGCTGTTAAAAACAGAGTTATCATATGTAAATGATCTAAAAATAAATAAATAAATAAATAAATAAATAAATGTCCCCAGTCTTAGTAACCTGATAGAATTTTCACTGTATATTTGAAGTTATCTTAATTCACATTGCCCAAGGTTGTCCTTTTCCTTTACATTCATGACAGTCGTATCTACTAGTTTGATATACATGAAATATTTGTAAGGCTCTTGTTTGCCTTACTAATGGAGTAAAATGCGTACATATTCCAGGTGATGCCAGATAATTACAGATGAAGTCAATGAGTGTATTGCTTCTAGCTGATTTCAAAGCAGTATTATCTCTGAAATGTCTCTGACAGTTTTCTTTGATAGATATTCATATAATTTTATTTTACTTTGGTCTTTCTCAGTTCCCTTGCACTAACTTGAAGTATTTTCTTTCTTCCTTTCAGAATGCTTTCAGACAAAGGTGTTTGAAACTACATTTATTCTTTTTCACAGAGTTCTTTTTCTCCCTGAAATGCCTGTGCATTAAAAAAAAAAAAAAAATTGTATGTAGTTTTAGGATCTGCACTGTAGGATAGCAAAGGATGTTTTCTGTTTGAAAATGAGGACTGTATACCAGTTTGTTGTTCTCACTCTTTAGCTTTTTCAGAAATCAGATTTCTGCAGGATAAGATTGTATTTTGAAGACAGAGTGTGTTCCACTATTTGAGCAAGTGCTTAGTCTGACATTGATTTAAAACCTTACTGATTAGTTACAGAGGATAATCATTCTTTAGAAAACTGAGCCTAATTAAGTTGTAATTCCTTCTCTGAAGAAATGAAAGGGATTTCAATCTCCAGCTTCAGGGTTTTTGTCTGAGATGGCTTCTTGGAATCTGGGCTCCAATTTCTCAGTCATACGATAGTACCCTTTCAGACTACTCTGAGGTTCTGTACTTTATTTTTTCAGAAAAAGATGATTTCTCTTTTCCCTTTATATAAACCTTTTCCTGTGTATGTAGTTTAGCTTCTGCAAAAATGGAAATGTTTAACGTATGTATAGTTTCCATAACAAGTGCTGTAATTGCTTTCATTCAGTTATAAATAAACTATGGAAAACTCATTCAGAGCACTTCTACTAATTTTGATTTTTCCTGTGGCAGCCTTAATTAATTAATGCACCCGCTCTTCTGGGAAACATTTTACATTTTTTAATAGGTAATACAGCTAAAAATTAGAGTTCTTTTTTAAGCTTGCTGCCTGCCTGGATGATGATGAAGAATAAGAAGTTACATTGTTTTCTTTCAGATGAGAGGAAAGAGTGAAATAAACCAATAACATGCATAGTGTACTTTCCTCAAATGAGGTTCAGTCAATTATTATAAAATTACATGTTAAAAAAATCCTATTTATAGGAAGAGTGCACAATTGCAAGAGTAACCTCTGTTGATCTCTTCCATTACATCCAAGGGAACTGCCCCATTTCCTGGGATAGCATGTGTGAAAGGTTACCTTTAAGATATTAGTAACGTGCCATGCTATTTGTTCAATGATACTGGCTTGCATCCAGCTTACTTAACCTAATGTGGGCCAGCCAAAGTCTGCATCATCAGCAATCACAGTTATTACTTTCTGTCTTGTCTGCTGAAATCTAATTTTCTTGCATATTGGTAGGAGCCCTGTCTGCTTCTTGGAGTCAGAGAGAGAGGCCAAGTTTGTTCACCCTTTCTTTCTGTTTCTGAGACTCTCTCCCTATTTTCTGTCTTCTTGTATTTTAAAAGTGGGCATTGTTTTCTCATTCATTCAGTCTACTGTATTGCTGTAAACAAAGCTGTATTTTTGCATCTTTCCTGTTTTTTTTATTTATTATGTTCCAAGTGGAAATGAAGTATCCGCAAGTAAAATGTGTAAAGGAGGGTAGACAGTTCTGAAATGCACCCTGTCCAATAGCACCTAGGGAAGCTTATGTGCCTGCTTATTCATTATAAGTCAAATTCCCTGTCTCACCTAATAAAATACAGTAGCCCTTAAAATACTTAAATTACATAAATAAATACAGAAATAGTAATTACATAAATAAATACAAAAATATTAGAAATAAACATTAAAGTCCCAGAAAGGTGGCATTCCTGCTGCTTGTGAGGCACCTAGCAGATTGAGGGGCATACATGGGGATAAGTAATAGGAACTGAATAACATCTGAAGTGCAAATGATTTCTGTTGGATCAAAAATTGTTAGAATCTGTCTGGTTGTGGTTACTAAAAATTTGCACCTCCAGAAGTACTGAACATATCCTGTACCACAGTTTAAGCTTTGTCTGGAGCATGGTGGTCTTGCATGCAGATGTAGCACTCCTGACTTTTTCTTGGTCTGGATCTGAAGGACAGAGATGGTATGTGGGATGGGTGTTTTACTGGACAAACAGTTGCCATAGATTCAGTGTCCTGCTCAGGTACAGATACCCTATTATTTTTGACAGTCTGCGGTTACAAATGGAATTGTTTCAACTCTATGAAACAGAATTTATCATATCCCTATGTAAAGGAGTGTTCTGAGGTCCAATAACAAAAGAATGATTCTTTCATTTACAGAATTATATAAGTGTATTAGATACACATTTTTGCAGACGTTGATAAGCTATGTTGATCCTGGGTCCCCTCTGAGCTTCTGGAAATCACAGAATCAATCAAAATCAAAGAACTGTAGGAGTTGAAAGGGACTTCTGGAGATATCTAGTCTACTCACCTACTAGGTTTACTACCATAGGTCTCACAAAAAAATGTCCAGATGTGTCCAAATGTCTCCAGAGAAAGAGACTCCACAACCTCTCTGGGAAGCCTGGTCCAGTGCTCTATCACTCTCACAGTGAAAACATTATTCTTTCTGTTTGTATGGAACAATCTTTGCTGGTGGCTGCTCTTCACACACTCTCACAGCCCTTGAGGAGATCAGTGAGAAGGTGGGAACTGGGGGAGGAATGTCCCTCCTGCTGTAAGTGAAAATCAGGTTTATTGCCACCTGAGGATTCTGAACATCCATAAGTCAGTCTGTATGTCTCAGTGAGATGCATCCCAGAGTACTGAAGGACTTATGTAGTCATCAAACCACTCTCAGTGATACCTGAAAAGTCACTGCAGTCAGGTGAAACCCCAGCTGACTCAAAAAAAGGCAACATTGCACCCATTTTTAAAAAGGGTAGAAAGTACCACCCAGGAAACTACTGACCTGTCAGCTTCACCTCTATGCCAAGGAATATCATGGAGCAGATCCTCTTGGAAGCTAGGCTAAGGCACATGAAAGAGAGGGAGGTGATATGGGGGAACCAGCATGGCTTCACCAAGCATAGGTCCTGCCTAAGCAACCTAGTGGCATTCTATAGTGTTGCATCAGTGAACAAGGGAAGAACCACTGATGTTATCTGTCTGGACCTCTGTAACACCTTTGACACGATTCCCCATAATATACTCCTTTCCATCTTGGAAAGATAGAGATTTGATGGGGTATAGTGTTAGTAATCTGGTGTGGTTCCTGCAGGTGAATAGGAACATGTTTCACATGGCCTTTCAATATTGTCTGCACCACTCAGACACTAACATACCTCTAGAAGTCTGAACTCTCCCACAGTCATCTGGAGAGCAAGACCCCATAGAATGTCTATGCCCAAGCTGTACTCTGGGAGTAGGGCAATAGACACTTTATACTCCCAGGGTGGGAGACACCCAACCCCCAGTCTTAACCATGTTCAGGTAACTGGAATAGTCTCCTCCAAAACCACCAACCATCACTCTCTTGCCATTAAATTTAGTTAGATCCCCATAAATTATCAGTGTCTGCACCCGTTTCAACTTGTGCTCATTGCACATTTTTCTGTGACCAGAAGATCGTCAGTTCAACGTAGGACCTCTGGTCCCATCTGGAGGCCCTAGGAGAACTAACATTCCCTGTTACACCATGAACTTCCCTAGGTTCAGATCTTTTACCTCAGATGGCTCAGGCATTGTAGCCCAAGACACCTGCAGAAGCTTTTTTTTTTTTTTTTTTTAAATTAGGGACTATAAAGTCCTCTAAATTCCAAGTTTTGGTAGACATTTGTTGGATTACTTGTACTCCTGATTTTCTGGGAGTACTTTGAAATTTCTGATCATGCCGTAGTTGTTTCCATAGTTGGAGTAGAATGTGATTAGGCTGCCCATAGATTTTAGCAAAGGCAACCACAGCCCATACTAAATCATTAAACATCTGTTTTCAGGACACCCACATGGGGCCCAATCAGGGTGCCCATGGGGCAGCCTTCTTGAAGGGGTTCAGTATGGAAGCTAGAGTTCCATAAAGTTGGGAAGGAGCCTGTTGCAAGACCAGGTATCTCATTCCCACCATGAATTTTTCTAAGTCTGGGCTCTCAGATGCTTCTGCATATATTGCTTCTCTCATACAGAGCTCTAGAATATAGGTCTGAAGGTCCTCCATAGAGGACCATAAACCTGTGTATAATGGTACACCTGTTTTGTTTGTCCAGGCTAAATGGCAGGCTGCTACCAGCCAATTACTGAGTGACTCTCAATGGTACATTGAATAGCAGCATATAATCTCTGCCTAAGGGCAGGATGTATAGCAATAGATGCTAATTTGGACATTTCTGTTCCATTAACCAGAACACTTTCTGCTCCTGAATCCCACAGCCTTAATAGTCAAAATGGTACGCTTTCTCGAGGCTTCTGACAGAGTCACTGCACTAAGTCCATTAATTCATTTCCTGAATACAGACAAGTTGTTACATACAAATGTGTCTGAGCAGGGGGATACTGATCAGGAGAAGTCTTACTGGTCTATCCCGTATTTTTTTTTTCATTTTCTGATTTGTTACGGGATGGATCTTGAAAGGATCCATTGTAGATGGGGCTTCACGATCCACTTTATGTGGTTGGTCTTCCAGATTGCCCAGGTCCATAGATTCAGAAAACTGGGTGTCAACTACTGAGATACTATATAATTGTTATAGTGGGAAATTTATGTTCAGTTTCTTCACTGTTAATATACCAATTGTTCCAGTTTCTCAATTCAATCATTCAGTAGCTGATTTTCATTTTTTAAGTTAGTAGCTGTTGTTTCCATTTGATTTAAAGTCATGAATAGAGACCATGCAACAGTAGGTATGGCTAGCTGGCACACTTTTGTAATCAGTATATCCTTGCCCAATCCATGAAAATAGTCCATTACGCAGGATAGAGAGGAAATATCTCCCATAACCCACAGGGGACCCCAATTTTCAATTATAGTAGCTAATCCATAATATGGTGACCCCAGAAATCCTGGGATCTGACCTGGAATGGTCTGTTTTAGGGGGGGAATAGTGTTTTCCTCCTATCCCATTTATAGATGTTCCACAAAAAGGACATTTTTTAATATTCATGCCTGCCGGGTGTGCCAAATGTATGCTTAATGGAATGAATAAAGCCAAATAGAATTGCACCCAAAATATTTTACAGATATTATACTTAGAAGATTACCGTGATGGAAAGAGACAATTAAAAAAAATGAAAATACTCACCTGTATCTTAGACTTAACAGTGGGAAACTTCAAAGGAGTGATCTCCAGAAAGAAATCTGTCCCTAGATGTGGTCAGTCCTTAAATAGGGTCTGGAAGAGGTGGAGTCAGACTACACCCCTTCTGGTCAC
This sequence comes from Odontophorus gujanensis, assembly GCA_013399175.1. Taxonomy (NCBI): domain Eukaryota; kingdom Metazoa; phylum Chordata; class Aves; order Galliformes; family Odontophoridae; genus Odontophorus; species Odontophorus gujanensis. The sequence goes on along the minus strand of VXAB01002752.1, from coordinate 21,687 downwards.
ACAGGTGCATTGCCTACAGCTGTGCTCCTGCAGCTGACTCAGTGCTCACCTCAGGTGATCAATCAGTGGTTCAGGCCATGATTCAGCAGATCCCACCATACACTCCACCCATTCATGACATGAACCACTGATCAAGGTAACTATAGGGTGAGTCTTCCTTAATACAGAGATCCAATACATTGTGACACTTGTATAATTGCCTGTTGCAATGAATATCAATGTAATCTGGGTTGAGTGATCATCAGCGTATGGCTCGTGTTGTTCCTTGGGCCATTGCTCAGTGGTGTTTCCTGGAAGCACGTGGTCATGTGGTGCAGGTCCATCTTATGTTCCATCAGTCCCAGGTAGACCATCACCAAATGTTGCACATGATCTTACAGCAACTCTGGAACACAGAGTTGAGCAGTATTTTGTTCCTTCTGTTGATTCTATAAACTGAGACTCATGGGGAACAATATAGGTGTTTCAGTGGTACCAAGAGGAGAAGGTCCACCCTCCATGGCAAGATACAGGCTGTATTCCTATCTTGGGTCAACACTTCAGTTTGTACAGGGGCATGCCCTGGCCGCCTGTACCAAATCTTTTGGCCAGATGTCTGTGGCTGCACGACTATATCAGGTACAAAAGGGGGTGTCCTGATCTGCCATAGGGACATGATAGGGGTCCCTTTAGCAATAAATACTGGAGTGTTGACCACAATATCAGCAGGCCATGTACCAATTACCGGAGGGATTACAGAACCTCCCACCTCCAGTAATCTCCCCCAAGGTGCAAGTAGGCCACACCATCGTGGTCGTACCTGCACCTTCCAAGGCCATTTTATTCTATTGATGCGTGGTTTTAGGTTCTCAGGGGCAGGGAGCAGAAGATTGTTCTCATGGTGTAACGTGGGTGATCTTAAAGATGACACTCAAGAATAGTATAGAAGATGGTATATTTAGATAGGTCTATACAGATGGTGCGCAAATAATACAAAAGGAAAATGGCTCACCTTTCAGATGGAAAAGGCTCACGGTGGACTCCACGTAGGAGGGATCTCCAAGAAGAGATCCTTTCCTGGTTGTGGTCAGCCCTTAAATCGGGCTTGGGGAGAGGTGGAGCCAGGCTCCACCCCTTCCAATCACACAGGTATTATCACCTCCACCTGTGCCCCCATGGCTGATTCGATGCTCACCTCAGGTGACCAATCAGTGGTTCAGGCCGTGATTCAGCAGTTCCCTTACACATGGCCAGTCTGAGGTCTTACCCCATTATCAGCGCCCGTAATTTGGATCCTAAATGGGGAGTTTTTTGTAACAGTTTCAAGGCACTGGGTCTGCCATCTCTAGGTCTTTCATTCAGGTCTCGCAGGGTTTCATAGAGTCTCTTTGTCCACCCCTGCAGAAACTGAGAGTCTGTCTTCAGGGCAACCTTGAGAATACCATTATAACATTTGAAGAGGCCTGCCCCCGTTGGATTGTATGGCAGGTGGAGTCACCACTCAGTATTGTTCCCTTCTGCCCAGCGTTGTATCACTGCATCCATTAAGTGACTCCCTTGGTCACTCTCAATGACTTGTGGTGTCCCGTAGGCAGCCATTAAACTCGCGAGCGCATTGATGGTATATGCCTGGTTCATTTTCGGTACTGGATAGGCCTGCATTAGCCCACTCACGGTGTCGACACATTTTAGGGCATATCTTGCTCCCTCAGATCAAGGGAGGAGCCCAGTGTAATCAACCTGCCATCTCTGTAGGGGATTGTGTCCTCTAGCAAGATGGGCTGTTGTTTCAGGCAACGACCTCAGTCTCATCTTGGAGCAAGCGTCACTGTCTCAGCACTCTTGAGCAATGTTGGATAGTTGTACGGGCAGTCCCCATGCTATAGCAGCTGCCCACATTGTCTTTTGTCCAGCATGCAGCAGCTTTTGGTGTAACCAGCAGGCAATGTTCTCAGATGGTGAATTCTCAACCCATCTAACTCGGGCGAGTGTGTCAGCTTCAGCATTTCCTGGTGACTGTAGGGGTTGGTGACCAGAAACGTGGTAGACACGTACAGTCCTGTGTTTAACTGTATTTCATATGTCCAACCACATATCTTTACCCCAGATTGTTCAGACTGGTGTTTGAGTGACCAGAATGGTTGGTTCTCCAAACCCACCAATCATCACTCTATTACCCTTAAATTTTTATGGATCTCCATATATAATCGATGTTTCTGCACCAGTGTCTACTAAAGCTATTACTACTTGCATGTCTGTTTCTGACCAAAATATTGACAGTTCTACACAGTGCCTCCGGTCCCATCTGGAGGCCCGAAGGAAACCAACGTACCTTGTCACTCCGTGAATTTTGCCAGATTGAGATCTTTTACCACAGGTAGCTCAGGCATTGTAGCCCATGACACCTGTGGATGCTTTTTCCTCCTGTTTGGTGCTATAAAATTAGCTAAATTTCAGGTTGTGGCAGGCACTTGTTGTATTATTCATACTCCCAATTTCCTGGGAGTACTCTGAAATTTTTGATCATTTCTTAGCTGTTTCCATAACTGCAATAAAATATGGTTGGGCTGCCCATCAATTTTAGCAAATGCAACCCTGGCCCATATAAGATCATTGAACATAGCTTTCCAAGGCATCCATATGAGGCCTGATCAGGGTGTCCGTGGGGCAGATTTCTGGGTTCTAATTGGGAGGGCCTCAGCTTCCTCCACCACATGGACATTGCACCTAGTTCTTATGTGCTCCGTTTCCCCCAGCTCACCAGTTGAGCTGCTTGTTGGACAGTGGCCTCTGAAGCTACTAAGGATTTAGTATGGAGACCAGTGCCCCATAAAGATAAGAAGGGGCCTACTGCAATATCAGGTCTCTCATAGCTGCCGAGAATTTTTCTCTGTCTGGTCTTTCAAATGTGTCAGAATACACGGCCTCCCTCATACCCAAGTCTTGAATGTACATTTGGAGGTACTCCATAGAGGACCGTAAACTGGTATGAAGCGGTACACCTGTTTTATTAAGCCATGTTAGATGGCATGCCGCCATCAACCAGTCTATTTCATTATTATACTAGATGGCGGCATATAATCTTTGCCTGAGGGCTGGTTGTATGGTTACAGATGCTAGCTTGGACGTCTCTGATGCATTAACGAATACACTTTCAGCTCCTGCATCCCATAGTCTTAGGAGCCATGATGGTATGCTTTCCCTAGGCTTTTGGTGGAACCACTGTACTAGGTCCATCAAATCATTTGTTGCATATGGGCGAGCTGTTACATGCAAGTAGGTTCCAGCAGGGGCCATTCGACCAGAGGCACCCCTGACGGTCTATCTCGTACTTTCTTTGTTTTCTGAGTTATAATTGGGCAGTTCTCAAAGAGATCCATCATAGATGGAGCTTCAAGATCCGATTTAGAGACCTTGTCCTCTGAGGAATCCAGGTCCACTACCTCAGGGACCTTGAGTGTCCTCGACTGAAATGCTACGTATTTGCTTCACTGGGGCATTTAGTCCTGGTTCTTTGGTTGTTAACGTGCTCAATTGCTGCTCTAATTTCTCAACACAGTCTCTTAATAGTTTGTTCTCAGATTCTATATTGTTATTTGTTACTTCCAGTTGGTGTAATGCCATTACCAGGGGCCAAGCCACAGCAGATGCAGCTAGCCAGCACTCCTTTGTAATAAGTACACCCTTATCTAAACCCTGGAAATAATCAATTAAACGGGCCAGAGAAGGAGAAACAGTCCCTGTAACCCACAGGGGCCCCCATTTTTCATCAATAGCGGCTAAGTGGTAATAGGGTGACCCCATAAGTCCTGGGATATGACCTAGGAGCGTTTGTTCTAGTGGGGTAACGTTCTCCCCCCTGCCCCATTTGAAGGTATTCTAAATGAAATATATATTTGCTGATTATTTTTTTTTCAAGCCTGCCTGGCTCGCTGATTGTAGGGTGAATAACCCAAAAGAATAGTGTCCACAGAAAATAGTGAGGTAGTTGGTATATTTTGCTTGGTTTCTCTGGATGGTAAGCAGACAACCAGTAAATAAAAGAGAGGTTTGCCTTTTGCAGATGGACAAGGTTCACTGATAACTCCACAGTAGAGGGATCTCCAACAAGAGATCCTTCCCCAGTGGTGGTCAGCCCTTAAATTGGGTCTGAGAGAGGTGGAGCCAGACTCCACCCCTTCTGGTCACACAGGTACATTGTTTTCACCTGTGCTCCTGCGGCCTACTCAGTGCTCGCCTCAGGTGATCAATCCATGGTTCAGGCCATGATTCAGCAGTTCTCATACACCATCTAGTGCAGGTACTTACCTTGTCACTAGGAGAAGATTCACAGCACACTGTACAATCAGCCATCTGAACAAAAGTCTCCTTGCCATATCTGCCTGGGTGAATGAATCAGACGTCCCCAATGATTTACCTGAAGGAGCACTTGTCCTAGCCCTCAAGTAAGTGCCCACAATGATAGTGATAGACATCAAAAGCGCTTTTCCTGGTTCTGAACCTTGCAAGCTTATCACTGCAATGGAATGTTGCTTCCAGCAGAGCTGAGGGAGGTTGCCTGCTTAGCCTGCCTCTGTGAACTGCTAAACAAACTGTCACAAGTTATGTAAAAGTACCAGTGGTTCTGCATAAGGCTTACTGATTCTGAAGAAAGTACACAGGGGCAATTTAATGTTCATCAGTTTAATAGAAAGGTATTCACATTAGTGGGGACAGCTAGCTGGTAGAGCATCTGTGCCATCCGTTATTGCTATGACCATATATTTGACAGCAGGAGTGTAACGTGAGTGATCTCAGAGATGATACTCAAAAAATAGTATAGAAGATGGTATATTTGAATAGGTCTATGTAGATGGTGCACAAATAATCCAAAAAGGAAAATGGCTCACCTTTAAGATGACAAAGGCTCGCAGTAGACTCCACATAGGAGGGATCTCCAAGAAGAGATCCTTTCCTGGTGGTGGTCAGCCCTTAAATGGGGTTTGGGGAGAGGTGAAGCCAGGCTCCACCCCTTCCAATCACACAGGTATTATCACTTCCACCTGTGCCCCCATGGCTGATTCGATGCTCACCTCAGGTGACCAATCAGTGGTTCAGGCTGTGATTCAGCAGTTCCC
>VXAB01002752.1:0-16376 GCA_013399175.1 Odontophorus gujanensis | reverse complement strand
TTATCACTGCAATGGAATGTTGCTTCCAGCAGAGCTGAGGGAGGTTGCCTGCTTAGCCTGCCTCTGTGAACTGCTAAACAAACTGTCACAAGTTATGTAAAAGTACCAGTGGTTCTGCATAAGGCTTACTGATTCTGAAGAAAGTACACAGGGGCAATTTAATGTTCATCAGTTTAATAGAAAGGTATTCACATTAGTGGGGACAGCTAGCTGGTAGAGCATCTGTGCCATCCGTTATTGCTATGACCATATATTTGACAGCAGGAGTGTAACGTGAGTGATCTCAGAGATGATACTCAAAAAATAGTATAGAAGATGGTATATTTGAATAGGTCTATGTAGATGGTGCACAAATAATCCAAAAAGGAAAATGGCTCACCTTTAAGATGACAAAGGCTCGCAGTAGACTCCACATAGGAGGGATCTCCAAGAAGAGATCCTTTCCTGGTGGTGGTCAGCCCTTAAATGGGGTTTGGGGAGAGGTGAAGCCAGGCTCCACCCCTTCCAATCACACAGGTATTATCACTTCCACCTGTGCCCCCATGGCTGATTCGATGCTCACCTCAGGTGACCAATCAGTGGTTCAGGCTGTGATTCAGCAGTTCCCATACAAGACGACAATAAGGTAACAGTCATAATTCACTGAGCACTCTTGCTTGGAATATGATTTTGGTGTCAGCTCTTTCATTTCATTTCAACCATTATTACAGTTGAAATATGAAGGACATAAACATGGTATGAGTCCCAAGATTTTGCTCGAAGCAAAATCAGCAGTTGGGATAATATGGAAATGACGTTACTCAGGATGACTGTTGAGGTGCTCACTATTAGCACAGTATTCACTGTTTCTACTTTTCTTCCTTCCTTAACAAGGCATCAAACAATGAAGTTGAAGTGTTGCTGGGTTGGGGTCTAGACCCTGATAAAAAACGCATCTCTAGCATATTGGCTGCTAGATTGCTTGTTATTCATTGCAAGGTATTTAACTGTGGGAGTGTTTGATGTTTGACAGCACTGAAAAGCTTACAGTCAGCCATACAAACTACCTCCAGTGAAGTGAAAAGGACCATACAATTGTTTTAGCAACAGCTAATTCTGTTGAGTATTTTAAGATTGTTTTTTTCTTTTCCTTTCTTCTTCAACTATTTAGTTGCCAATAGAAGACATCAGTTTGAACAGTAAATGTTCCTAGATTGGTTCCATGTTTTAAGATCTTTTATGTCAGCTTTTCACTAATTTTGTATTCAGTACAGTTTCAGTTTTGAAGGAGAAAAGTACATAACAACAGTACCTTTCTTTGAATTAAAAAAATAACCAAAACACTGAAATAAAAAGAAGCTTTCATGGCATTGGTTGTTAAAAAATGTTTTAAAAAAATAATTTCTAGTTCTGTTTTTATCAGACTGTATGGGAACTGTTGAATTACAGCCTGAACTGCTGATTGATCACCTGAGGCGAGCACTGAATCAGTTGCAGGAACACAGGTGAAAACAATTCACCTGTGTGACCAGAAGGTGTGGAGTCTGGCTCCGCCTCTCTCAGACCTCATTTAAGGGCTGCACCACCGGGGGAATGGTCTCTTGTTGGAGATCCCTCACATGTGGCATCCCAGGTGAGCCTTGACCTTGGGTAACAAGTGAGCCCTTCCTAGTTTGTTGGGTGTCTTTATATCACCTGGATAATCCTTCCAAAAATATACTGTCCATTTAATTATACTTGTTTGGATGCTATTCGTTTTGGGTCATCACCCTGCAGGGTACTATTCATTTGGGTATTCACTCTACATCACCTTCAAGAGGATTCTGCTCAAAACAAAATATGACATGTACCTAAGAAGATGCTCCATCAGGTGTATGTCTGTCTACATTATTAACTAGAGATGCCATAAAAGATTGAATTTTCAAGACATCTTAGGGTCTGAACATATTATGATAGTTGTGCATGTTTCATCTGAATTACTAACAGTCACTAGGACCTCTGCCAAAGCTCCTCTTTTTAAATGTCAAGTGCCCGTGTTCTTTTTGATTGTAGCAGTAGTTCCATTCTGTTTTTTTTATGAGCCTCTTCTATCCTAATTTACACCATCTGCTGCACACTTTTTCTGGGAGACTGCATAGTTTGCGTTCTCCAATCAAACACAGCTTTTTACTCATAACAGGCTTAAAGTTTGTGCATTTTTGAGTCAAGCAAACATGTGAATCCCCATGTTGCAGAAGTGTCCAGCTGCTGCTGAGTCCCCTAGAAAGTACTTACTACTGCAGATATTGATGTGGAGGGTGGATATGGAGGAAAGAGCACTACATTGTACTTTTAAAAATGTGTTTATCATGCAAATATGAGCTTTCACTTCTCTGGTTTGTTCTCTGTAGTCTTAGGGAAGTGCAGAGTTGTAGATACAAACATATGTTGGCATGTGGCAAGTGACAGACAGTGCGGAATTTGTCAGTAAGTGCCTGCCTTAGGTTGGGCTATAGCAGCACCCCACCCAGAAGCCAGCTGAAGTTGCATGTGGTCAGAAGCAGGATGTTCTATAATGCTCACCTCATGTGTAATGTGTGGGTGTTTGTTGTTGGGATTTCAGTTGTTTCTGTAGGGTATGGCAGCGCAGTGTGTCTATCTAAGTGCTGTTGTTGACATGCACCATAGGCCTGAATGGGCTTCCTGGGAGCCCTAGGCAGTCTGCAGAGACCTGAGAAGAGAGGAGTCAGGGCTGCTGCTGGAAGGATGAGTATGAGACACTTGTGGCTGGGACTGAAAATTCTGGCTACCTTGTGTGGCAGGAGGCAACAGGGTGTGTACAGGAGGACAGTCGGAGGAGCACTTATGTAATAAAGAATGAACTGGGATGTTGCCATCCATCATTATGTCCCTGCGGAAGATGCTTTAGCTTGTTCTTGCTCAGCAGTAGTCAAAGATGTGCATGCTTGTGGTTAGTCAATCAATCCTTTACAAGAAGCTATCCATGCTTGCTGCCGTGGCTTTTCCTTATGGCTTAGCCTTTCTGTTAAACGCTTCTCTTAATAAGATGCCTTGATTTGAATTGCTGATGTTACTGTGATGTATGGAGTATGCCTTGGTTCTTTTTGTTGTCGTTTGCTATATCATTTTAATTTCATGGGTTTTTTTATTCTCCTCTCAGAAGAAAATGTGACATTGTTTCCTTTTTTGGAAGCAGCAGTCTCTATATGTTTTTATAAATCACAAACTTAATCCCAATTGGAGTGGGACAAGTGCCTGTGGGAGAATTTAATTTCGTGAAAGGATCAGTAAATTAACAAAAACAACAAGAGATTTAGATGAAGTCGGAGGAAGGCAAAGCAATGGAAAAAGTATATAAGAAATTGAGACAAAAAAGGTAGAAAATAGCTAGAAAAATAACTATGGGGAAATTACTTGAACTGCATTTTAAGACAGGAAATGAATAGCAGGCTGGATATATCAGCAGATGACAGCAGGCCAGTTGGCCTTGAAAGTCAGTAAGCAATAGAAGCTGCTTCCCATGGGTTACTGTGAGAAATACGGGGTTGATACAAGAACAGTGCCTGTGGTAAGCTTCAGCAGTATGGCAGTTACAAGTGTTCTGGGCCAGGCTTGCCAGATACAGTGGTGCCACAAACAAAGCTGTGCTGCATCCGGATGGAAGGCTGTACATCTGTGTGTGTCCTGGTTTCAGCTGTAACAGAGTTTATTTCATTCATTCATAGTGTCTGGTATTATGCTGTGTTTTGTCTTCAGGAGGAAAGCTATGTTGATGGTTTAGTTGCTGCTGAGCAGTGCTGCACAAACCCAAGGACATTTCAGTTTCTCAGTGTTTTTTATGCTCCTGCCAGTGAAGAGGGCTTGAGGGGACATGAGGATCTGGGAGGGGACAGAGCCAGGAAGGCTGAACCAAACTGTGCAAAGGAACACTCCATAGTATATACCATCATGTGAGAAAAGTATAAAACATTTTTTTTTCCCTTCCTTGATTGAGTGCCAGGAGACAGTTCCACCATGGTCTGCACAGCAGCAGCCAGGGATTAGAGCCAGCTGATTTTGTTAGGAGATGAAAGTCTTTCACCTGCATATCTACTGCTGATTACTGCAAAACAACTATTTATGGGAACTGTTATCCCTTACAAAATCAGTACTCCACATTATCATCATCTGAGTCTCATAATGCCAGCCTCTTGGTAACAGCTAATAACACATCTAGCATTTTGCTCCAGAAGGTCGCAGTTCTGCTCCCTCCTTCTTTCCCTTCCTCCACCACTTTCTACCTCCATTACATGTTGGTTAAATTTTCCCTTCCTGTCAGTTTTAGTAATACTCAAACTTTGGTTGACATTATTATAGCTCCAGCATAGGGTAGTTACAGTTTTCCAGCTTGAAAAGTATCTCTGTCTGCATATTGATGTCAAAATCACAACCAAATGTTTTACCTGGACTCAGGACTGTTCTACCAGGGATGATACTGAGTACATTCAACAGATGAATAATGGAAGCAAAAAAAGATTCTACAGCTCAGGCACCAAGTCTCATGAGGATATATCATTTCTAACAGCATAGATACAGCAGATATAAATTAAGGACATGTTCATCTCCCAGACTTTTTCAGTTTTCCTAGAATCACCAAGGTTGGAAAAGACCTCCAAGATCACCTTGTCCAATTGTGCCCCTGCCACCAATGTTGCCCACTAAAACATGTCCCTCAGTACCACATCTACATGTTTCTTGAACATGTTTCTTGATGGGTGACTCCATCATCTCCCTGGGTAGCCCATTCCAGCACCTCACCACTCTGTCAGAATTTTTTCTCATTCACTATGAATGGTGAAGTTACAGCAGGGAGGATTAAGGCTGAGTAATATAGTAAAATTGTATACTAACTGTTATAGCAGCTGCTGGAAGGGGAACTTCAGAAATATATCACAAGGAGGAAGATGTAAAAACAAAAGGAAAAACATAGCCTTACTCTGGATAGATTTACCTGTCTCTGGTAAATACAACAAATTTGAACATAGTATTTTGAAGTTGAAACATTAAGGAGGGAGTCAACTGTAATTAAGAAGGGTCTCCTTAAGTATTTTCTTGCTGTGTGATTTTGTTTCTTAGCTATTAACAGTGCAGTGTTTTAAGAAACAGTGTTGCACTGATGTTTGTTTTGTTCTTTACTGTCATATACTGAACAGATTTTAAAGTGATTACGAGAAATGTTCCAGTTATTCATATTTCTGTCTCAATGTCTTGTGTTCCCATCTGTGGTGATTGAGGAAGTCTGTACCCAATCTAGCGTGGAGCTTCCACACACCAGCCCTTAAGCCTGGTTATAGGACAGCCCTTACTGTACCAGGTTCACTCAGGAGTACAGCTATTGATCATGTTGAATATGCCTGTAAGTGCAATGGGAATCCTGTAGACCACCTTTTCAAGAGCTTTCTCAGTAAACAACTACCAACAGCAGCTGCAGGATTTAAGTAGTAACCAAAGCAGCAACTGATTTCTGGTTGACAAGTTATTTCTTTTGTTGCTATTCAAGTGGCAGAAAAATTCACCTTGAATTTAGCAGCTTGGATTTTCCTCTTGGACCTCAGCATTCCAGTGAAATTCCTCCTTGATGTGTTATGCCCATATATCTCGTCACATGCGAGAAGCACTGAGCTTGGTGATATGGAACAGACTGTGTTGGCTTTGGGGACTGTGAGTTGGCCACCTCCATTTTCATGGACATATCAGCTTCAGAACTCCTACAGTTTACACTCTATGATTTTATATTGCCATTGCAAGTTTGTTGGTCTTCACTTTTGATAGTCTGTTTAATGTGCTTAAAGGCGACGTTCAACAGGATCGATGATGTGGCTTAGTGATGCCTATGATCCACTGTGCTGTGGAAGAGCAACAGGGCATCTTATATTTGGGCAACTTTGACTTTGTGCTTTCTGTCCTTCATAAAAGGGAGTGAGTAGAAAATCTGTGCAGTTCTTGAAATTGTATCTTTATCTGTTTTCAGATGTCTTTAAGATCATAGCCTCTTCTCTCTAGGGTGACAAAAAAAGCCAGCCAGCAGGGGGGAAAAAATCTTTTGCGTGGCTGATGTTGTTTGTGCATTAAGGCTATATTAGCTTGTCATTGTAATTTCTGAGCAGTTGCAGTTTTCCATATGTGTGCAATGTTTATTATAAAAATGATTTATGGAAGGTTAGGGAGAGAACAAGAAAGTCAATGTTTTACTGGTTTGCTGCCAAAGGCCTCATGGCTGTTTCTTCACAGTTATCTTAATTGTCTGGAGTGAAGTCTTAAAACAGTAAATTCTTTTCAGTTACTGCTCAGTGTTATTCTCATATTACTTATACTAGTTTCTAAGAACAAATTCTCCAAGGAAGTATGCTTGCTTGAATAGCAGAAGAGGAACAAGGGTTTTAAAATTTGCTAGAATGTCATACTCTGCGAAGAGTTTCTTCTTCCAGTTTTGAAAGCCTAATAGACTTTGAATGCGAAGGGATTAGGGTCATTTTAGGTCATTTATCACCAACACATTTCAAATGATTAGAAAACTAATTTTTTTTTTTTAATTGGTGTAACTTGTTAAGTATTTTTCCTAAGGCTTTTCATTCTGAAGCCCTTCTGAAGTACTTGTTTTTCTTTTGTCTTACAGAGTTTTAGATTTTAAAAATTCACAGAAAAATGTATATATTGAAAGCATAACCTAACCAGTGCCATGTGATTTGTACTTTTAGTATTACTTTCAGCTACTTTTTTCATCTCCATGTAGTCTGCTCTCCCACAAATTGAATGGGAGAACCTCACTTTCATTTATCCTATTGCTGCTTGATCAATTCAAATTTCCTATGAAGCCATGTGTAATTTATAAGCGGAAAGGAGAATAAACTGTAGAAGAACAAAGGGACCTGGCGGGTGCACAATGGGTACAAAGGGAACATAGGATTTTTACAGCTCCAGCTCTGCTGTGATAGGACTAAGGCTGCTGGCTGCACCTTCATTGTCTGGGCTGCATCCAGCACTGCCACCTCCTCATCCCACATCTGTAGCATCACTGCACAACACACACGTTTCAAAGCAAACACTAGGACAATTAATAAAACATTTCCCAAGGATACTGTAAACCTTGGCAGTGCTGCCCACTTAAGGGGGAGAAAGTAGGTATGAGTAGTTTTCCCCCTGCAAAATTGAACTTTAAATCATCACCCCCCAATGAGACCTAGTGCTGGATGCTCTAAAGTGGTCCAGCAGAGCCTTTGCAACGTTTTTCCATTGCAATGCAAGCAAGCGATGCTATTGCTTGTCACCTGGGGATATTTATTATGTGTCAGCATCTGCACTGTGCTGTGGCTCAAGGGACAATTTTTCTCCCTTTCAAATGTTTGTTACAAATGGTTACCAGACTGCATACGGTGTTTCAGTAACACTATCCAACAAAACAGCACCAGAGAAGCACATTGGTCATGCTGGACAGTTCCTGGTACCCACATGACGCCAGCTGTCACGGTGTTATCTGTGACAGGAACACAAGGAAACAAAGAAGAGGGAGAGAGGGAAGGAAGAAAAAAAACAAAAACAAAACGTCACTGTTGGTGGCAATGTGGCTGGAGTGGAGCGGGGAAAGAGCACGGAGATAACTGATGGGTCTAGGGAAAAAAAAGAAGAAAACAGTGGCAACAATCTGAAGAGGAACGGTAAGTTTACTAAATCTAATGAAATCAAACAAACTGGGAGAGACAGAAGTATCCAAAATCTGAGAATCTTACGATAGTAAAATTTCAGGGGAAGCACATGCACTTTATCTCCGGGGCGGGCATGTGAGCCTGAACTTCAAGAGAAGGTGGCATCTGGAAAGCAGGCAGCTCAGTAAATCAGCAGCAAGACCAACTTTGGATCACCATCCCAACAAGACTTTGGGAAAATGTCTGAGTATGTTTGTGGTGGAGAGCAGACAGGTTGGATCATCACAGCAGTGAGGATCTGGCTGCAGCCTGCCAGCAGCTTGGCAGGGAAATGAAGACATTATCAAGCGGCAGCACATAGCTGTAATAAAAAGCCTTTTTGCTGCTGGAAACCCGCAAGGCTGACACTCTCTCTTCTGCACTACCACTTGCAGACACTTTTTCATTTCCTGTCTGTTTTAAACTTTCCATCGAGTGTGCTGATTCTTCATCATGGAGCCTGAATTGCAGTTACAGATATGCAAATACAGAGGTATTTACAGCCCCTCTTCTGTGTTGTTTTGCGTATGAATTTGCCCTGCTAATAGCCTTCTTGTCTCTGCAAATGCTGGGAGCAGTGGGCTTTGCCTTGGGCTTGAAAGGGCAAAGGATTTGAGGAAGCTGGTGCAAATGAACATCCAACATCCAGCATCCTTGAGCTCTAGTGGAGAATGCTGACAGCCAAATAACTGGGTCATCACAGGCACCAACATTAGCAAAAGGGATGGAGCAAGCGAAACTGCTCCTCTGCTTCCCCCCAGTGCCTCCTTGCTGCCTCTCTGCAAGGATTTTGGAACTGGAGCAGAAGGATAAAAGCAGCAGCTGAAGAGCTGAAAATATGTAGAAAGGGCTTCATTTTTACAGAATCTCTGATCTGTTAATCACAGTGAGACTTCTATACAGAAATGTCTCTTTCATTTAATACTGCCTAAAGATCATCAAGATGGTAGTGACTGTTTTGTAGGGGAGGAGGAGCTGGGGTGGGGGACAGACTGAAATCATGGATTTGTCTGCAAGGAGAGGAGCTCAGTCCTTACCAGCAACAAACCAAACACATACAGCTGCTACAGAAACTAGTCAAATCCACCTGGGCACCTAAAACAGTTTTTAAGAGTTTTAACAGCATTCTTGAATGTTTCCTCTCCCACTCCATCACTATATCATTTTTCTTCCCCACCCCCAGAAAATTCCAGGATGCAAAAAAACCACGCTGGATGCAGGAAGAACCATCCCCAACTGATGTCTCAGCCCTGTGCCAAATAAAAAATAGCATTGTACACTTTTGGACTGCCTGTGCTGCACACTGTGAGGATGGAGGCTTCCTTCATGCTTCCCAGCCTTATATTTCCCACAGTGCCAATGGGAACTGGAAGCAGCACAAGAGCAGAGTGGGGATGAACGTGGCCATGAGCACCCAAGCTGGTTTGATACTCAGGCTCTGTTCCCTTTGAGAAGGCTTTTGCAGGGACTTCAACTACAAGAAGCTTCAGTCAGCCACCAAAACCCATTGAGACTCTGCAGTGCATTTCTGCTGGCTATCAGGGCCCTCTGAGTAATCAAAGGGACTTTTTATTCTTCTATTGCCTTCCACTGGATTTCAGCATTTAAGCAACAGCAAGAGTTGAGAGGGCCTGGTAAATCCTCAGGGTGGTAGAATCAACGCAGTGGAAACATTGTTTTATCTCTTTGCTGTTCTTCAAATAAAGAGAGGAGAAAGGGGAGAAGAAAGGGAGAGCCATAGCCTGCAGAATGCAGAGGACAGGAGCTCTGAAATAAAGGTGATGCTGTTGTCCCCACTTCTGGACTGCCCTTAGTGTTCAGGTTTTAATGACATTCTGCGCTGGTTAATTGTAGCACACCCTCCCCTTGCGAGGGAAAATTTGCAGTTGGCAGCTGTTGAACACTGTCCTTCTGTAGTGTCCCTTTCACTAACAGTACTTCTCTTGCAGATAGCCCAGTTGCAGAAGGAGAGGTTCATTTATATTAGAAATTTAATAATAGTTCCATCCACTGACACCACCTTCCAGCCCAGGTCCTTTGATCTGGAACAACCAAGGTGCATTTACATGAGAAAAAAATGCTAGATGAAAACAGATTTGCCTTCATGAAATGTGTTGTACATTTGAGAGGCTGCAGAGCCCAGGACCCAGAGTTCTCCCACTAGGATTCCACCTTTGGCCAAGTCAGCAGCTCACCCAGTGGGGAAGCTAGCAATCACCAGTAATGGCCAGTTCTAAGTGCTGTATAGCGTGAAGTACTGCTCCCTTGTCTTGCTTCCCATGGTGGATTCTGATTTTCTGAAATAGTTCTCCAGGGAGACCTCATTGTGGCCTTCCAGTACTTGAAGGGAACTGATAAGCAGGAGGGGAAGCAACTTCTTACACAAGCTGAAAATGACAGGACAAGGGGGAATGGCTTTAAAAAAATAGAGAGGAAATTTAAGTTAGCTGTTAGGAAAATAATTATTACTCAGAAGGTGATGAGGCACTGGAACAGTTGCTCAGTTGCTGTGTGTACCCCATCCCTGGAGGTGCTAAAGGCCAGGCTGGATGGGGTTCTAGGCAGCCTGATAGAATGTGTGGCAACCAGCCCATGGCAGGGAGTTTGGAGCTTGATGATCTTAAAGATCTCCTCCAATCGAAGTCATTCTATGATTCTATGAGTAGTACCTTATTTTCAGTATCTAGTGTCATCAACATAGATAGCAATCATGCCAGTGTACTTTAGCTTAACCCCACCTCTACTCACTGAGCTCGATCCCTCTACTCACTGAACTCGGTCTTAGAAAATAAACAAAACTCAAGTAAAAGAGGTTTTTGGCAGAAAGACTGAGTAGGCACTATTGATATAAAACCATGGGAGTCAGTTTTGCAAGAAACTGAGTATTCTGGCTCCACTCTGACAAAGCACTTAAGCAGAGGCTTAATTTTAAAGAATGGAGCAGAATAACCCCTACCTATAATGTCTGGACCCGTAATCCTGTGCCTCTGTGTGGAGTGGGGGCAGGACCTGTGTTGCTAGTATAGTGGAACCATGGGTAGGCCTTGCTTCTGGTTGTGGTGGGATGGCAGTGCCCACCGCACTGCAGCCTGGGCACAGCAGGTCCCTGTGGCTGCCCAGGCCTGTGCAGCCTTGCTGTGGCTGGGGAGCACTGCTGTCTCCCTTGGGGAAGGGACAGGAAGACAAAGCTGTGGAAATTCTCCCTTGCAGCAGACAAGGCATTTTGTCAATCCAGCAACTTCCCAGCTGTCCTCTTTTTCTTGAGATTGCACGTAACTGCACGTTATGTGAGCTGTTCTGTTCAGAAACAGCCATGTGGTATCCAAGGAGCTCCTCTGTCAGAGGGGAAAGAGTGAGCTGTCAGCATCCTGACATTTTTGTGATGAATTAGGCTCTGTAGATATTTTGTGGCTTGGCTAACAAAAAGACTGTGTTTTGCTTTACCACGTTCCCTAGTGCTACTCCTACAGCATGTGATCTTACCAAATCTTTTTTTAAATAGACTGAAGATGAAATTCAGAGCACTGAAGGGAGAAACCACATGCACATTTTAGGATTAATTTTTATATCAAGTTCTAATTTTTTTTTTATTAAGTTTGTGGCAGAGCTGCATTTCTGGTATGTCAGCAACACATGTTTAATATGATGTTCTAATTTGACATGCTTAGTTGCTTCTTTTTCCTATGGACACTGTAGGTTATCTGTACATTGCACTACAGAGTATTTGTATGTGTGTTTCATGGTTTTATATACACAAAGTGAACAAACTGATCTTTTTGTGGTGTAAGTAAAGGATATTGTTTCAAAATAAATAAAATGGAATGAGTATTGCTATACTAAGGAGATCAATCTTTCTTGATCTCCTTAGTATGTTTTGATGTTGATGGTTGCTAGGTTTTTCTTCCTGAAATGGATTTGCTGTCATAGTTATGCTATTCTCTTGCTATTTATATTTAATAGAACTAAGTTTTCCATTCTCTAATTTTGGACTCTTTAATTTTGTGCCACACTATCTTAGATGGTGTTTCTTCTATTTTTTCATCATGGTATGGCTCACACAGTAGAGGTAACAAAGGAAAGCTCCATTTTTCTGAATGTTTTTACATAAAATGATGAATCCTTCATATTTTGATTGAACTTGGAAGCTCAATCAGATTATCTAGAAGTCGCCTATGCTTCAGAAGTACAAAAGTATATTTCTGTGTAAGTGTCTAGAGATGGCAAAAAGTTGCAAAGCAAATATCCGGAACAAAAGGTTTGTTCTGATTCAGTAGGCATGTCTGGCATGGTAAGCAGTCTTAGCTCCTACACTGCATAGCAATGAGAGGAGAGCTTGGTGAGAAAGTTCCAACTGCAGAAGATTATCCTTTCACAAATAAACTCTTTTAATAGGCCTCTGTTGAAAATAGTAAGATTATACCTGTGAGAGAACAACCTCTTTAAATAAGTTTTTGTTACTTAAAGTTTGTGGAAATTTTCATATTGTGAGTGAAAGTAACTTTCCATCCTTTTAAGTAAGAAATGCATTTTCTGTCCGGATCAGCTCTGCTGATTATGGGTCACTTAGGGAACCACAGCAAAATATAACATTGTTCCTTTTTACTGCCATGTTTTGTGAGTGCATGAAAGTTTCTTCAGCTTCCAAGTGATAGTGTCTAACTCATTTTTATATACTCATCTCATTTTCTAGGGAGCTTGCACTTTGCATACGTGTGACAAAAACACATTTTGCTGTGGTGCAGTTCACATTCAGAATCTTGCACTGGGAATATCCAAATACAAATTGTTACAATAATGTGTTTCATATTCCAGTGTAAATACGGAAGCTTTCTAAACATAGTGAATATACTATTACACAAGAATATATATAATTTATTACAAAATTAGGGTGTAAAAAATGTACTTTTTTTTTACAGGCAGCCCATTCTAGCACCTGACCACTCTCTGAGAAATTTTTTTCCTAATATCTAACTTGAATCTTCACTGGCACAACTCGAGTCCATCTTTTCTTGTCCTATAGCTAGTTATGCAGGAGAAGAGGCCAACCCCCACCTTGCCACTGCCTCCTTTCAGGAAGTTTTAGAGAGCAATATGGTATCCCCTGAGCCTCCTCTTCTCCAGACTATTCAATCACTATTCCCTCAGCTGCTCCCTATAAAATGTGCTCCAGGTCCTTTTGGAGATGCTCCAGGGTCTTGATGTCTTTCAATGTAATGAGAGGCCCAAAACACTGTGCTCAAAGTATGGCCTCACCAGGGCTGAGTATAGAGAGAGGATCACTTCCTTGCTCCCACTGGCTGCACTACTTATGATACTAGCCAGGATGCCATTGGTTTTCTTGGCCACCTGGGCACACTTCAGCTGAGCATTGAGCAGCACCCCCAGGTCCTTTTCCTCTCCACAGTCTTCCAGCCACTCTGCCCAACACCTGAAGTGTTGCTTGGGGTAGTTGTGGCCAAAATGCAGGACCTGGCACTTGATCTTGTTGAGTTTCATTGCCTTGGCCTCCCCACAGTGATCCAGCCTATCCAAATCTCTCTGAAGGGTCTTCCTACCCAAAGGCAGGTTTAAACTTCCTCCTAATTTGATATTATCTGTAAATTTAACTGAGGGTGCACTGAATCCCATCATCCAAATCATCAGTAAACAGGACAGGTCCCAGTGCTGACTGCTGGGGAACACCACTGGTCGCCAGCTGGATGTAATTTCATTCACTACCAGTCTCTGGGCCCAGCACTCCAGCCTGTTCTTTACCCAACAAAGAGCGTACCTGTCCAGACCAGGTTCAACTTAGAATCATAGGATCATTGTTCTACATAGATTCATGGGATCGTATAATCATTTGAGTCAAAAGTGATTTTTAAAGGTCATCTTGTCCAACCAAAGAGATTCTAAAGGAAACCACAGGACTTCTACACAGGACAACTAATGTTATTTTGTATAGGTAGAGTATTAGAGTAGCAAATTGGAAAGGTATTTAATATTACTTACAATGGTTTAAACTTATTTGGGTCTCTTTTCTTCTCCAGATAACAAATCAATAGCAAAAGAAAGTCTGGTTAACTCCAGTGATGGAATTTTTAGGGAATCTGTGGGGTGAAGTGACATAGAAACCAAATATTTGTGTTACTTATCTGTTGATTTTTGACTTCTCTTAATTCCCATTTATAAAATCAATGCTGTGTCCATATTCTTCAGAGGAGGTGGTTTATCTGTTCTGAATAAGAATACTTTTTAAAAGCAGACAAACTGTCTTGCATTTAAAAAGCAAAATCAACCATATTAATAGTCTACACTTTTTCATCTTTAGTAAGAAAAACAAAAAGTGTTCTTAAAGAACTGTATCATACTTCTGCATTTTTTACTGAAAACTGTCTTGGTCACTGCTTTTATGAAATTTACAACCTCAGAAAGTTCCAAAGTCAGACACCTGGCATCCATTCCTTTTAGAATTCATTTAGTAAATATTCTATTTCATTATCAAGATGTAAAACATCCATCTGTAATGAAAACTATTGAAAACTGTGGAAAAGCTATAAAGAAAAAATTTGATATGGCAATTCAGTGGAGTTACATAATCTCTGTGTGGTATTAAAAAGGAAGAAAAATGCTTAATCAAATATCTGTGTGTGTTCAATGGATGTAAATTCTAATTAATTTGCTATGTTGTTATAATGCTGTTTGTAGCAATTCTGATGCATGTCAAGAGAAAAGATGGAAACTATGGATGGCAGGGATAGAGAGAATGTTAACCACTGCCTTATACCGTAAAGCTCTTGAGAGGTTAAGTACTTATATTTGGAAAGCTCTTGTTTCACCTGTTTTTTCCTTTTAATGACCGTTTTTTGTTTGTTTGTTTGTTTGTTTGTTTGTTTTTTAATTCTCAGTTTTGAAGCAACAAAAAGGGGAAATCTTTAATTCTGAAATGAACTGACAAAGAAGAGCAGGCATAATCTCAAGTGATACAGCCTAAATTGAATGCTTGCTCACCTATTGCTAGTGAAGATCAATTTTGTGTTTTTTATTTTGAAAACTGTTTTCTGTCTTCTTGCTCCCTGTAAATTATTTAGACTAAAATCAGTAGGTTAATTTTAAACAATTTTTTCTTCTTTTGCCTTGTGTTGTTATAAAGTGAACTCTGGAGCATGTTTGTGAAATGATGCAAGTTTCAAATCTTTTCATATGGAATAATTTAGTAGTAGCAAGTCCTGAATCCTGATGTTCTTGTTGAAAACTTGCTTCCTGCAGGGTCTAGTGCTATGGGAGCAAAAGGTTGAAGAGAACATCTTCCATTCTTGCAAGTCAACATATACACAGCCATAGAGGTGTGACTAAGAATGCCATTTGTGAAAGCTGATGATAGATAGCTGTTATAAATTTTGGGCTGTTTTTTGAAAGCAATCCATCATATTTTCAAGTTAAAAGCTTTCCTTACAGACAGTAAGCACAAGCTCAGACTGATTATTCAAGATTAAGCTGTTATTCTGTTTATGTGTCGAAAATCTAATTAAAATTCAGTTCTGGGAGGGCACTTTTCTGAAAATTAGCAGGAAGATAACAGTGGAGCTAGTGTCTTTGAAGCAAAGATAGCATAGTTTAGTGGGACTGTACAGTGTTAGCTGTACAGTTGGACTAGATGATCAACCTTGGTGATGGATGGATGGATGGATGGATGGATGGATGGATGGATGGATGGATGGATGAAGTACAAAGTGCAGGGAAGAACAGTATCCTGTACCAAAGAAACATGGAAAGCACGTCTTCAGGAGGACTGAGACAACTGAATAATTGCCATTGTGCAAAAAACCTTGGTCTTTGAGCAGAGATGAGAGAGTCACAGAATCATAGGTGTTGGAAGTGACCTCTGGAAATCATCTAGTCCAACACCACCTGCTAAAGCTGGTTTCCAACAATAGGTTGCACAGGGAAACATCCAGGCAAGTTTGAATATCTCCAGAGAGGGAGACTTCACCTTCTTCACCTTCTTTCTGGGCAGCTTATTCCAGGTCTCTGTCACCCTGACAGTAAAGAAGTTTTTCCTCATGTTTGTATGGAATTCCCTGTGTTCCAGTTTGTGCCTCTTGCCTCTTGTTCTGTTTCTGGACACTACTGGAAAGAGCTTGACCCCATTTTCTTGACTCCCACATTTTAGGTACTCATTAGCATTGATAAGATTCCCTCTCAGCCCTCTTTTCACCAAATGGAACAGCACCAGATCTCTCAGCCCTTCTTCCTACAGGAGATGTCTCAGGCCCGATTGTCTTTGTAGCCCTTCTCTGGACTCTATAGCAGTTCCCTGTCTTTCTTGACCTGGGGAGTCCAGAACTGGACACAGTATTCTAAATGTGGCCTCGTCAGGGCAGACTAGAGGGGGAAGATCATTTCCCTTGACCTGCTGGCCAAGCTTTTCCTAATGCATCCCAGGATACCATTGGCCTTCTTGTCCACAAAAGCACACTGCTGGCTCATGGCCAACCTGTTGGCCCGCAGGACACCCAAGTCCTTCTCTGCAGAACTCCTCTCCAGCAGGTGTGCCTCCATACCTGTACTGGTGGATATGGTTATTCCTTCCCAGGTGCATGACTGTATGCTTGCTCTTCTTAAACCTCATCAGGTTTCTTTCTGCCCAGGTCACCAGCCTGTCCTGATCTCATTGAATGGTAACACAGCCTTCTG
>VXAB01002750.1:238092-293153 GCA_013399175.1 Odontophorus gujanensis | reverse complement strand
CCCTCACATTCCCCAATTTTCTAAATAGCAGAAGGTGCTGCGTATCATTTATTACTACCTGAGACCTATCTAAGTCTAAAAATGAAGCTTATGCTGCACCACTAACTGTGTTTTAAGAACTTGAAGGACGAACAACAAATAACTTGTGACTGGAAATGCGGAAAAAAAAAAAAAAGCTTGTTATTTCTAGAGATGGACACTAGATGGCAGAACAAATAAACATTCTCCAACAGTTTCCAACGAGGCATCCTTTTAGTAAGAAGGCAGGACCAGAGGGCTGAAATAAAGACTGTATTTGAAATAAATGGAAAACCTACAGCTATTCCACTTGGACAGATCGGTTCCCGTAGAGCACAGGCTCTACAGGACTGGATTTAAACTTTTTACGTCCTTCACCATGAGTGTTACATTCAATTTGGTGACAGACACAAACGCTATCTCCCTGCACAAATGCCAGCATCTCTATTTCTCTCATACAATGTCTTTTTAAAGTAGTACCCAGGAAAATTCTACCACAGCATAAGTTTTTAGATGCAGATAAGAACCTTAAATGAGCCCAAATGATTTAGGAACTGCAACTGCCAGTTGGTGGAATGCACTTCATGGGTAGATGCCATTAAGAAGTAAGAATCTAAATTATTTGCTCATTATTTCTTTGCTTCTGCAAAGCAACACTACTTCCAGAGGAAGAACATACCTATTTATAAATAGTTAATAACTAAGAGCTGCCACGGGTAAGTGCTGAGCTGAAAATGCTGCAAAAAAAAAACCAAAAGACCCGAGGGCGGAGCAGGGCTGATGTGCAACACAAGATGCTTGCAGGCACCAGCCACTGCTCCTTGCTTGAGTCCTGTACCCAACACATAGCTCCAGCTCTGCCTTTGCCTTGAGCTGCAGAAGGGGGCAAGGTCTGGGGGTCCAGCAGCCTGGGGCAGCTCAATGAATGGCAAACCAGCAGGAAAACAGGCTCCAACAAGAGCATAATGCACAGCCGTTCACTAAAGCAGGTTGGAAGTTCAGCACAATAATGATAATGCTGCTATCTGCCTGTAGGATGCTGCATGCACTTTGCACATGACAGGACGGCACGTAAGGGACCTTTGCATTTTAGCCCCATAAAAGGGCCCACGTGAGCTCACTGGCTGTGGAGTGCAACAAGTGCTCATGAGATCAGCAGCAGGGTGAGCTGGACTGGAAGCTGAAAGTGCCAAGCCCAACTCCTGGCTCCTGACTGATTTGTTACATGACCTTACACCACTTCATCTTAGTCATTTTTCTTCATGGCCTTGGCATCTCCTGTATGTCATCTTCACCTATATGAGGTATGCAAAGCAAAATTTTTTTTAGTTTCAGCCCTTGATGTGAGGAGAAATCCATTCCCTCACACACATGTAACACAAGCCTGTCAGCAACAATAGTCTCATGACATTGAAAGCAATGCCTGTTGCTTTCCTTCAGACACCTGGTTCCTGTCCTCAAGAAGTTCATTTTAACAAAACCTGGGCTATTTCCAGAGCCACTTACGAACACTCAGTTTTGCTAGGTATTTTTTCCTGAAGCCACGATTTGAGAGGACCTTGAGAAGCAACTAAGTGGAAGTGGTGGGACCTGTCCAGACTAAAAGGGATTCAAAAGCCTGCAAGAAAGCAAAGAGCTGTGAGTGAAGTGCCCAAAGACAGATGATGTCCCCATGAAACCTGCTCTGCACCAGGAGCCAAGGAACAGCATCTAACACTGGGCTCAGGAGGTCATCAGGCCTGTCGTGGCAATGGAGGAGCAGAGCACACACAACAGCCCCGTTCTTTGGGAGGAGTAAACATCTGAATGAAAAGAACAGTAGGAAGAAAGAAGATGAACCCACATGACACCGGTCTGTGAAATCCAGCAGGCTGGGTGCTCAGCCCCCCTCAGCATGGGGCAGGAGGGACACCAGGGCCAGTAGTGTCAGCCTGTGGGAGGAGCTTAGAGGAGCCATCTCCTCAAGTCTGTCCAGTGTTCAGGGAGACACTGACTGGCTTCAGAAGAACCCATAGACAAGCCTCTCCAGCTGCACTCTGCAAACTGGCTTCCAAGGGGATAACGAGTTGGGTAAAGAGAGAGGTGGAACTGGTGGGAATACTCCTCAACGACAACCTTCCTGAGAACTGGAGAAGCAGCTTCCTTCATGTTTGTAGACTATTTCTCTTGACTTGTGATGACTGCAGGCCTCAGAATAACTGAGGTTTGCACAACTGCAAAAGCAACATGAGATGTGCCCACCCATCTGCCCTGACTCACTGCACCGTGGCTGCCATAGGACATAGCACCAGGCCTTTTGAGTGCAGGAATAACAGATCTTTCCCCTCACAGCAGAGAGATCATTTCAGATGTGGAGGTGTGAGTAGACAAGCCTGCTTAAGAAACCAACAGATTATTCTTCCTGCATGGAGATGGTTTACCCCATAACATCAACTAGACATGGAAAAGACAGAACCGTGGCATGGATGCAGGCAACGACTCAAAAGAATGGTAAAGCATTGAGAAGTAAAAAGAAAGAATAGTTGAAGCAGCAACGACAGTGACAACAAAAATGGGTTAACAGCATACACGTTGAAAACAGTGGTCACAGTAAGCATTCCTTTATGTTACAGAATACCCCTAACCTTGTCTCTGGCAGTTGAAAACACTGGTAGATCATCCATCAATGACTACGGCTACCAGCACGGGAATGAAGGTAAACAAGCATGGGAGATGGGTGGCATGGAAAAAAAGAGCTTAATCTGTGACAGTACAGCTGAATCCTGCAAACCTTGCCCAAAGCAGGACCTGCAGGTTCTCAGAAAATTTACTCAAGAGTAGATGCTTTGGGTATCTTGTGGTCCTACCGCTCCTACAGGTCAGCTCCGACTCTCTTTCAGAGCTGAGTCATTTTGTTTCAGAGCATTATTTCCAGCCTCTTGCAGGGCTGCCTTCCTGTCCCATGTCCTCCCCAAGTCCCACCCTAAGTGCATACCCTCTGTCCCGCAGCTCATCCTGCTCCTCCTCCATGCTCTCCCACTCCTTGCCACTCTTCCCCTCTTTGTTTTCTCCTTACTTCCTTCCATTTTCCCCCTCTACTACCTTCTCCCAACTAATCCTTTACCGTCATCACTTCAGACTTTCTGAAGTTTTGAACAAGTTCCCTTTCCTAAATTGGAGGTGGTAAACCAAACTGCTATCCTGCAGTCTTCTGGTAAAGGTCCTGTCCTCTCATTTCCACTTCATCTCCTTCCTCCACCATCCTCCTTTTGTTTTTCTTGGCTGTTCCTCTGTCTTCTCTTTGAGAACTCTTTGAGGGCAGTCCCAGAGTCTGGTCCATAGAATTCTAGAAAGCAGAACATATTACATAAAGTCTATACTGATTATATTTTTTTGCTTTTTATTTTGGATAAACTCACTGAAAAATCCAAGTAAGGAATACTGAGCAGACAGACACACGTATCCTGTCAACAGGAAGCTTCTCTTACATAACTTCACTGCAGTTCTGGAAAGCTATGTGTGGTTGGATCTATTTTCCTCTCTGCAAATTGGTAGCCAGGACAAAAGTCAAGCATAAAGAAATATCACCTCCGAGAAAGATTTTAGAAAGGCAGATGGTTTTTAGCACACAGAGCTGCCCTCGTGAAACATCTGCTATGATGTAGTCCTGTTCTGGCTGTAGACCAAGCATATCAATGGCTCCACAGAGCAATGAGATAAGAAATGGGAAAATTGCCACTGCTTGTTTAGCAGCTTGTTTTGCTGATAAATGTCTGTCACTTTTCAAATAGCTACAGTCTAATTGTTTTTTGGGGGAAAATATTTCCTTGAGCAGGAGGTTTGCAGGCCACTAGCTATTTCCCATCTGTGCTGCTGCCCTAATACACCATACATACACTTTACTCCCTATTAGGCATTATTATAACTTCTGATTATAAACAGGTAGCCCAAAGCAATTTAGAAATCTCATCTGCTATTCAGAAGTTCTCGAGGCATACTCAAATTTTAAGTTTGGAATCAGAATCAACACACTCTTTGAAGAAACCTCTAAATTCTGTTAGAAAAAAAATCCACTATTTTTTATACATCTGTAATTTCAAAATCATGAATGGCTGTATGAGATCAACAGCTGTTTGGCTGAAGCAGTGCCCACTGCGTGCTCATTCCGTGGCAGGCTCTCAGTGTCACTCATCTCATCTCTTTTCAAACCGTGCCACGAAAACGTTCAGCTTCTGCCCAACAGCTGCTGGGACAGACAACATGCAGCCTTCCATTTAGTATCAGACAATACATCTAATAACAATACAATAGGCTTTCGCCTCACATGCATCCTCCTGCAATCACCTGCAGTAAGTTTAGCAGTACCAAAAGACACAGCACTACTCTCGCACCTGCTTCAAGTGAAATACTAGACGTATACTCACCTTAACAAAAAATTTTACAAAGCATTCCTTATGAATAGGTTTTACTTTCCTTTCTTACTCCTCCTCACAAAAAAAAAAAAAATGAGAGAGAACCAATGAGTATATATATATAGGTACCGTTGCAAATTTATACCGGTGATAAACTTGTTATGCCATCTGAATCCTTTGCCTTTGTTGTTTTTTTTAACTCAAGAGGATCACATGAAGTTTCAAACCTAGGTACTTATTAGACTTCCCTGTACTAAACTGAGAAAGTAGTTCTGCACATCACGGGGAAACTCACACCTTTATTTACCTCTAGCACTGAACAGCAAAAAAAACCAACATCCCAGGAAGTGTCTGCTTTCAGAATTTATTATTTAAAAAAGAAAAAAAAATAAGTAATAATAGGAAAAAAATAAAAAAGCACCCACCACATATTGCTTTATGTGGAAACAATAGAAAAATGTGACAGAAATGAATTTACCCATTCCTGTCCATGTATCAGACAATCCATGCTACTCAGGACATGCTCGTGGGAAAAATATTGGCACTATCACAGCATATGGAAGTGGAAATAAAAAACATGCAGTATTTTCAATTGCAGTTGGGAGGCCTATTTCCTGGAGTCTAAAGATCATGTTGTTTTATCTGTTTTCCTTTAGCATAATGTACATTATCAGACTTCCATAACTTCAGACACCGGCAGAAAGCCCTGATTTTTTGCCAGCAGTGACATACCCACCTCAAAGATAAACCTGGAAGTCAGAATGTCTGCCTTATTTCTGTTTGCAATTTCCTTTCCATAGGAACATGCACATGATATAGTTCCTGCTAACAGATATTTAAAGCTTGGCTGGCCCTTTCTATACTCGTATTAGCTCAGCCCCACTGGAGGTCCTCAGGGTAGCACAGAGAACAGACATCCAAGACAAAGCCTCATTTGTTTTGGCCAAAAGAACTTGCCTTAACCAATTTCTGCGTGTTAAGCATATTTGGTAGGTCTTCCTTCTGCTTTTGTCTACAAAAATGGCAAATTCTGCATTAAACGCATTACCAAAATGTAAACCATTAATTTCCACATTTTTAAATGATTTTCTAATCCATATCAAAATATCTGAAGAATCTGTGTAACTTAAATAGAGCTCAATTTTAACAGAGCCCCAAAATAACAAGCGCACAGTAATACATGCCTGGTGCAATTATCCTCATTACCAGCTGCAGAAAAGTTTCCGTTGCTTCAGTTTCATGCTTAGAAGCATTAATAGGGCACCTTCACAAGACCACTTCAGCTCTGAGTTGAAGGTTGAACTTTCACACAGATAGCTGCATTATTTTAGATACAACATGACGATAGAACCCAAATGCTCAGAAAATAAGGCTCAGCAAAAACCTACGGACAATGCTGAGCAACCAGTACCCTAACCACTTTTTCCACTGCTAATTAGTGATACCAGAAACCACACCTGTTTGAGGTGACTGAAACTACTGAGAGTCACCCGTGCAAAGTACAGTGGAACATTTGGTCATTCTGAAAGAGGATACAACGGAGCAATACAGGAAACTCCATGCCGAAAGGACAAAGTCAAACATTTGTTCTCTTGCGCACCATAAAAAGTATTTTTGGTAACAAATTACTATCGCAAACAATTTTCTCATAGATAAAACTGAAAATGTTTCTACCTAAAAAGCTTTGAGAGGATCAAAATCCTAAAACTCACAACTAACAAGATTTGTCTCTGTAAGTCCTTCTTGGCTGTGACAGTCTCCTTATTTTAAGGAAGGCCCTCCTCTTGGTCAATCAATTCTGTTTTGGCGGAGAACACATCAGCCAACATGTGCTTTGGGATTTCAGACCCCCGTACTTTTAACGTGTAGCAGGCATTCTCTACTTTTGCCAGACTCTGTTTCAAAGTGTACAGTTTCTTGGATACTTCGTAAGGTCCAGTGTTGCCAATGAAAGTAAAACCATCATAAATCTGACGTAAGAACTGGCTCAGTTCAAAAGGTGTGTCGATGTCACCGTTTCCAACACTGCTGATGCACAGTCGCATCAGCTCTCCAGTTAGATCAGCCACACCCAGCAGGTAATCTACAGGTGTCACCCTCAGGCTCCAAGTGTGTGGTTGTTTATCCTGGGAATTGGAGGTCTGAGGACAGAACAGAGCGAAGTCCGTTACAGAGAATTATAGAAAAGACTGTCTAAAATGGTTCACATGCACACTAATTTCCCTAACACACTGTAAAGCAATATGAGTTACAAACATTCTAGTACACAGCACTTCCACTGGCTGACTTCAGAAGTACCATTTACCAATACTTCCTCCAGCATGCAGTATAAGATATGAAAGCATCCATTCCCTCAAGATGCAATTTCCTCTCTGAAAAGCATGATCAACATATCATGCTTCTACCACGTTTATTTGCAAACAGAAACAACATTTCTGTACCAACATCTATTTCCATTTGTCTTTTTTTTTTTTTGGCTTTCAGATTTCAACCTGGTGGATTTAAATGTTGAATGAATAGTCTTGTCCAAATATACATAAAGGTTCAAGAATCAGTAAGAGTCTGGATTATAAAAACACGTCACATCATTTTGTAATAATATCTTGAATTTCAAAATGTTTTCTAGAAGAAGCTGACAGGTGTATTTCTTTCAGATCTGTGTTTTATATCCATTGAATTCATCAAAATATCTAAATAAATAGTCATGAAAAAAATCATCACAAGTTACAAATTTGCTCTCCAAAATTGATTTCCAAAATACTGGTGATCTGGGAGACAGCACAGGTGTGTTTCTATCCCCTTGTTCCCATAAGGGAACATCCACTCCAAAATCACCAATCCAGTCCGAGGTGTGCATCAGTAACTTCACAAGTAGGGAAAATAAGCATGCTACTGTAGGTAAGAAAAAGTGAACTTAAGCCAAAAATCTGGCTTCTCTACAAATATCTTACTAAAAGCATGAAGAAAGGAGAAAAAAAAGTGCTATAGAACAGAATCTCTTCAACAGAAGCAGCCTCTAAAGCACTTGTACTGTGTGCTACTATACACTGCATGTGCACTCCATGACCACTTCTGATCTTTAACACTGTCACCTTCTGAGCCCCATCAATAAAATGTACCCAGTTTACTGTGGTCACTGGCAGCAGTGTCTGCACAAATAATTCTGTGTAGGGAAGGGTAAAGGTATGGCCACGTCAAGAAACAGCAGATACAATATGAGGGCTAAGGTACAAGAGTACATGAGTTTGTCCTCCGAGAACATCAAGAGCAACTCCAGGAATGTTACAAATTACCAAGCTAAAACATATAATGATGTTAACAGAAGCTAAACAGAGTGCGTCCCACGATAAGCTTAGTATGAGGTAGGAAGATTTGATTTTGTTTCAAATTCTTTAGTCTCCTTCAACTCTTGCTACACCACTACACACTGGTAGACATGATCACAAACCTTAAAAATTCCTCTTCCGTATTTGTTTCCCAGGATTTTACAATTTCACATCCTTCTCCCTTCAAGAAGGTGTTTATTTTGCCCTAAAGGTGATGTGAGATGAATGAACTTGTATCCCACTACTTAGTTTACTACTTGTCAGAATAAAAAGCATGTTTTGAATCACTGAGTCAAAACCCACATCTAATACCGTCCACTAACCGGACTTATTTAATCAAATGCCAAAAGTATGACTAAGCTCACTTGTTGTGTTACCATTCCAGAAAGGTATCTGTCATACGAGAAGAGAAAAACTTTTACCATGTTTGTTGTTTCTTCTCTGTCTTCTGCTGTAAATATTAGTTGTTTGTTGATCTCTTCAATACTAATTAAAGATCGTGTTTTGATAAAATACTGAAATGAAACTGCTTCAATATATTCCTGAAGTCCTGCAAAAATATAAAACAAAAAAAAAAACAATACAAGCATTAAGCAAATGATAGGAACTTTACAGCAATGACCCACGCTTGCTTTCTTTTTTATAGAAAACTTGCATGTGAGACTATTGTAACATTACTAGCAGAAAATGAAAACAGTAATAAAGCAATAACACTGAAAAGTTATTTAACATAGCACACTTTTGACATGTCAAGACCAAAAACACAGTGGATCAACATTTTCAAGTTTTCACTCCAAGTGCATTTTTCATTCAGATCCTTCAGTGTATGAGTAGCAAGTATCGTGCTACTCACTCCCAGAAACATACTGAGAAGTTGCTCCACAAAGAAAGCTTCTAAAGCATTGCATTTGTATGATGGAGAATGCAGAGTATTTCAAGAGGTCAAAGACATGGCTCACAAAGCAAAAAACAAAACAAAAAAAAAACCAAACCTGCAGATAAATCAAAAGCAAGGCAGATGATCCACAAAATATAGGTAACATTTTCTTCAATTCACATTATTAGCAATACAGAATGCTCGTTTAATACTTCATTTCCCATTTCTTTGTTTTGTAGGTATTAGTGAATAGGTTCCTTAAAACACACAGGCTAGGTGAAATTCATACTCAGGACAACGCACATGTTCTTACACATAACTCTAGAAATAGTAATCATAATAAACCAGACAAAGCTACAACGTTTGGGAAGACGAATACAATGAAGGACAGCTCTATCCTCAAGAACTTACACTCTGAAAATAAGGCACTCAGGAAGAACAAAAGGTGTGCCCATAAGGAAATAAAAGGCAGGATAACAAACACAGCTTGTACCAGATTTATATGCCATCTGCAGCCACTTGTCACAATTACCTCTCACTATATACTCAGCAGATGGCTATTTTCTGTAGGTGTTATTAGCAAAAGTGGGATGAAAATACAGCTTGAATGTTGAGACAGTGATTCACGGGTTCTGTTAACTTTCCCTTACATGCAGAGGGCAAATTTGGGGGAAGCATGTGGGAAAAGCTCCTGAGCACAAAACTGAAGTTGGCACTGTTGGTGGAAAAATAAAGGCAAACATGAATCTGGAGCAAACAGCCACGGCAGGACTAAGCTCAAAAATTTTGAAGACAAAAACAATACATGTGTATCTGACCAAGGGGCAGAGAGAGAGCCAAAAGAGGAAGTTAAAGGAACAGACTGTAACATGATAGATCTTAGCAGAAGAACACTTCTGAACAGTTTTAAGATGGTTTCACTTTGAGAGAAGCAAAGAGGTGACACTGCTGTAACGTGCTGAAAAAAGGGCCATGACTAGACAACAGCTTTGCCAATACGTCAAGTAAATTAAAAAATCGAGGCACCCAGGTAACTAGAAGTAGAATTCTGTTTCCAGTAGAATAATTTTACAAACCCCAGCTGACCTCTACAGGGCCAGAATCTCAGCCTATGGAGATATCCAGGAAGCAGAAAATTTAGGCTTCATCCAGATCAAAGAGAAAGCCTAAATCAATAACAAAGAAACACAGACTTGAGTAAAGCAGAAATATCCCCAGAAAACTAGAGGAGACCTCAATGGAAAATGCTTTTCATGTTACAATCACTAAAGCTTAATGAATGACCTGCATTTTTTCCTTTGAAATATGAATTTGCAATGCAAGTGAACGCAAATCAGAAAGGCAGTTCTGTTTGCACCCTTTATGCTTCTATACAGCAATAGCTTGAAAAGCAGAATAAAATCCAGCAACCTGAGCTACACTCATTTCTTGAGCACAGGGTGTGGCACAGCCAACTAAATGCAATAGTTCAATCAACTAGA
Source organism: Odontophorus gujanensis (assembly GCA_013399175.1). Classification (NCBI taxonomy): domain Eukaryota; kingdom Metazoa; phylum Chordata; class Aves; order Galliformes; family Odontophoridae; genus Odontophorus; species Odontophorus gujanensis. The sequence goes on along the minus strand of VXAB01002750.1, from coordinate 283,060 downwards.
GTTTGGGTAAAGCATTCTGGGCAGAAGTCACACAGGAATGATAGAGAAAAGCTACTCGGGATCTTCAAAAATTAGTTAAGTTCAGAAGCTGCAGAGAGGGAGATTTCACTGCCCCTTCTTCTCCCGACTCACTCTGATGATGTAACGCAACCAGTAATTCATTATGACATTTTGGCTTTTCTCTGTGGATAAGCTTTAAGTTACAAAACACCACAGCACTTAAAATCACCTATGAGAATCTGCTATCTGTGGAGAAGACTATAAGATATGAAGAATCAATCTGGCACTTACCCACATTCTCAAAGAAATCAAATCAGCTCTCAGACTTCCCAATATACAGTTTTCTCAATCTCAACTCCCAGCTTCAACTCATTCCACTTTAACTCCTCCACACACATTTTGTCATTTTCCAGAATAAGAGTTTGGTCCCTCCTTTCATTTATATATTTATACATATTTATTTTCCTTTCTCCATATATATTCACACACAAACACACACACATTTTACCTCCTCCGTTCCTACCCAAGCTGACTTGTTCCTCTGTTCTCCTCTCTCCTCTTTAATGCCACTATATGAATATCGTACACATAATCTGGTTTGTCCTTTCACCTTGTACAGTTTGGGGACCTACCTCATGGTATTTACAAGTTCACAAAATCTTATTTGACACTGTTACCATCACAAATAGACTGGTAGCAACTCCTTTGCAAAAATACTGGTATTTTAAGTCCTTCCAAAAGTAGCTGCAGCATAACCTTTCAGCGACCCAAGACCTTGAAAGAAGGTGTTTTTATATGCAGGTAGAAGGATGTTTGAATATGTTATGTTTTAGCTTAATGGAAGGACATCCGCTATTTTCAGCAAATAATCCCCAAGGTGAAAAGCTCCATTCCATTTCACTACACTATCCAACAGTACCTTTCCCCTTATGCTTTTATTTTGGATTTATTCCAAAATTGGATTATTTACAGATTGAGCTGCCAGTAATAGTTTGTAAAACTGTTTTAATGCATTTTTTTTCCTAGAACACACATAGGAAGTCCCAAATAAAAGCACTGCATTACCTCCACTGGTCTTTCTTAAAACTACAGAGGTGAAGCTACAGAAAGGTTAAATATTTTGATATTTTATTACATTTGCACATTATTACACTGAGGTATCCTCTCAGCACACATCTGTTGAGCAGATTTCGTGCCTAAAAGTTAGTGCATTTTTTTTGGAGATAAATCATCTGAAATAAAGCAACCCTTCTCTGGATATACAGACTCTGAGAAATAACATTTAAGCAGTTTCTCTAAAACAACTACAAAAAAAAAAAAAATCTAGTATTGCACTAGCAAGGAATCAGGTCTCTTCAGACATTCCATTCGCTGGAGCACTCCCTCCCTCCAAGAGTCAAATGAGCGTGTAACAGGTAGGAAAAGATGGTTTTATTTCAAAACTGGGTAAACAGGTCCTGAACTGAAGGAGTCAGATTAGGTAAATACAATCTAATTCTACCTAAGATGTATATGCACGCATACACTGAAATAATAGACCTAACAAAGGGAAAGCTTCGTCATAACATTTAATTTACTGGACTTTTTCATTTAAGTATTAGTTCAACACTTAAAAATGGACAACAGTTACAGCAATCTTCCTCCAGCATCGTGGACACAGAACATTATTTACAGGACAAGTTGCACGAAACTACCCAATTGCAAATGCATCATCAAATTGAAACAGCCACAGCCCTGCCTTATCACACTTATCCTGTTAAGCGACCCTCTCTTAAAAATAAGAAAAAAAAGTCACATTCTTGTGGAAAACCCAAACTGAAAAAGGAACAAAGATAACTGGAGAGCTTCTGTCAGTGAACTCTGCAGAACGTGAGGAAGATGGTAGAATTGTAAGAACTTACTTCTGCAAGCCTGTTGATCATTGAGAACTGGTAAAATAAGGAAATGAACCAAGTACATCAACTGAAACAAGTACAAGCAATGAATTTAAATGCATGAACAAACTAATTATAATTAAAACATAAATAATTATACTTCAGCATTAGCATCCTATAAAAATGAAACTGACAACTCACACCTCACTCATTTCAATCTAAGTTTTCTACAGATGTAGCAACAATTCCCTAAATCCACAGCTCTTTCCATCCAGAAATGATAATAATTGAAGTAATTAAACTAAAACTGAGGTTGTGAAACAATCCAACAGCTGCTTAGATGGTTGTATGAAGTCAAAGGTTAGTTTTATAACGGCTTACACAAAGAATCTAAAGCTAGCTATAAAGCCAGCTATACCCAGAGACATTCACCATCTAGATACCGCTGTGAAAAAGGCTGGAAATTATTCAGCTGAAGAACAGATTTTATACAGTGGGGATAACTCACAAATGCAATTAAAAGCACTGGAGCTCATGTCCATAAAAGCTTATAAAGTTGGGGAAAAAAATCTGCTATTTCTATTCACTGAGTAATACTTTAAATGTGGAGCCATGCCTATGTATGCATGCCATGTAGAGCTATGTGCAGTCTTTGAATTTTAAAGGGAACTGAGGAAGAGAAAAACACAGTTGAATCCATTTCCACATAAACAAACTGCTCCATTTTAACAGTTTGGTTTTGAAATGGCTTTGGCAATCAGTGCAAGCCTATATAGGAATATGTGTCAGAGAAAGATACTGTATGCGTTCTATTAGTAATCAGTTCAAGGCAGTACCTGAAAGCAGAACGTACATTACATCTAGCAGTGATTCATCTAAGCTGGTTTAGTCAAATGAATAATTAAATTGGTGAAAATGTCTCTTATTAAATCTTGAATGCTTTACTGTTTAGTCAATTGCTGCTTGACACATCCATGACCATTCTGAAGCTCTGCTCCTTTCCAGTTGTATGTGTAAGTGATACATTTTCAGATGCTGAAGCAGTAGCATTGATTGCACTTGGTTGAAAGCTGCATATACACCACAGCTAGAGGAAAGGTAAACCAGAGGTTTGATTGTATCCCTCTAAACTAAAGAAATAAACACAGGCTCCCTATTGAACAGGCACAAGTGCCCTAAGAGTTAAATTATTTCTCAAAAAGACACAAAAACCCTGCAGAGAACTGCAGAGAATTTTATTCTCTCATCATAGAGAACAATTTAACTGAGCCTTTTACATTATTACTTTTAGAAACAATAGTACACATAAACAACAGTTTTCTTGTGGATGACATTGTGGATGAGAAGTACACAACCTTTTATTCTGATCCCACTTGAAGATCTGAGGGATGTATCATGGTTACTTGCTGAAATCAACACAGTTACCATACTGATTTTTCACTTTCCTTGGAAGAATCTAGAAAATTGTTGGGAGCTGGAAATAGACCAGGGTAGTAAAATATAGCATGCTGAAGATAGTGAGTTTCAAACAAGCAATTCACTTACTGAAAATCAGTTTGATAGTTTGTTGGCACACTTGGCAGTGCAAGAACAGAGAAATGCACAGAGTAAGAAAACAGAAATTAACAAAACTATATCTGATAAATATTGGCCTCCTCACTGCAAATGCCATTAATTTTTCAGTATAATCAGGAAACCTTGTTTCCACTTCTGGCGTTTTACCTCTCACCCACAACAGCAAAGAGATGAACCTAACTCTTTAGCTACATCCTGTTCCTGTGTTATTATGTTTTCCCACCATCTTGCAGAAATCTGATTGCTTCCTCCATGGACAGCTTTCCTTTCAAGTTTTAGGTGTATGAAAGTCTTTGCCTGGTGAGGTGATTACAACTCATGATACCCTTCCTTAAGCAGTAAAAAGCTTTTCCTTTGTATGTCACCTACTATATTATAGTTTTTAAACTGGATGACAAAAAAAAATTCTTTTTCAAAGGGGCATAATTATTCTTAACCTAAGCTTTTAGAAATACATACATAGGAAAAGGTAGTACATCCATGCAGACTAAGTTTACTTTATCCACTTGAACAACACAATTTATTGCAGTACAGTAACACACTTGAAATGACTTCAGAAGGCATAAGGTAGGACACAGAAATCAGCTACGTTCTATCATTCTCTCAGAACACAAACAGTGCCTGCACAAGATAAATCGACTGCGTCAATGCTGAACTTTTACACAGAATTTCCCTCATCAGCATCAGCAGAAGCAGTCACAGAGCAGTAGTTTTGACAAGGTGCTGACATTTTACAGCCTCATCATCTAATCCCATTCAGAGCAAGTGCAGACATGATAAAGAGCTAATGAGCTCCTCTTTGCAACCCATTCCATTCACCGTTACTGCTAGTACTGACATACAGCAAACAGAAAGGTCAGCCAACAGTGCTCCAGTTACATCTGTTATCATCAGTCTACACTGTATTACCGAAGAAGCCCCAAAAGAAATAAGGGTTCCTCATTCCATATGAAGAGCTACATGCAGTTATCAGCTGCCAAGATAATGCCATACCTATACTTGTCCCTAGCAGCCCTCATTGTAAAGATGCTTAGACATAGTTTACGCGACTGCTCTTAAGAGCTTGCTCAGGCAAAGGTTTCCTGTAGGAAATGGTTAACCACTTCAATGGCCTTCCAATTCTCAGACACGTCCCCATCTCATATTGTTAAGGGACAAAAACTGAGCAAGGCTAGCTCCATTCAGTTAGCAATTCCATTTAATAAGCCATGTCAGAAAGGTGCTCCATCCGTTCCCACCCAATGCTAACCTACCGTAGACTCTTCGTTCCCCTCCGCATTACACAAGTTTTGCATTTATGCAGAGTAGATGCAGATCATACTTGCAATACTTACATAAGTCCTAAAATGTTACAGAGCATACTCTGTTTTTAAGGTTCATGCAGCTTTTTCCTGTCCATCGCTGGTATTTTACGGTAATATTTTGGAGCTTTTCATAAAGAATATAATACTATACATATAAAATCTTGAAAAGTTTCTTCACTTCGTACATTCATAAACTCTCAGTCCTTTTCTTGCACAGCATCTCTCAAGAATTTTAAAGAAACAGTACACATTTCCTCACAGGATATATAAGGTATACACTGCAAAGTGGGGCAAAGAGCAGGAATTCTATATTACAAATAGTAAAGCTTTAAAAATATCAACAAAGCTGAACATCCTAACATAACAAATGAAGAGCTCCACATTAAAAAAAGACTTCATTATTTCAGTATCTCTTTGTTTGCTTGTTTAATCATCCCCTGGGACAATCTGTACTGTTAAGAAACGTGTAGAAAACAGTCATCAGTTTTTGTTGTTGTTCAATTAGTGCTATACTCAGTGTTTGAGCTCATGCAAGTGTCCTTTGGGGAAATGTCCTGCGTGCCATTAGCACTAATCTTAATGAGGGAAAGCATGAAACTCCTTTAGTGCTCTGCCAGAATTGTTTTATCTTCAAGTCAAAAGAACAACTGTTTGGAGTAACCCCAAAAAAAGCATTTAACAATTACAAGTGGCAAACAATATTCCAAAGCATTATACTCATAGCACTGTTCTATTTATAGGTGAACAGTTATTATACTGAATAAAATATGTATTAGGCAGCTTTATGATGCAGACATAACTCCCCAGCTGAGGCTGCTACGGTAGTTTCCATTACAAGCCCAGTTTTGATCCCTTTTACTAGGAGAGACATAGGGTGGGGAACAGGAGGATGTTTCATGTTTGGTTTCAAGACAAAAGAGAATATTTTTAGGAAGTTTGAGGTTAATTGGACATGCTGCTTTTGAGATATGGGACACAGGCTTTTTTTTTTTTTTCTTCCAAAAAGAATAAAGAAACAACACTTTAATTGCAATGTTTCTGTTCATGAAAAGCCTTTTAACAAATTCTCCAGAATTTCTTAAGAACACAAAATCAGATTTGAAAACTAAGAGAAAGTTGAGACTTACAGCTCCAGGAAATACCTAAACAATCTGGCACTTTTCCTAGCTACGTTTGTTTTCAGAAAGGCAGGCAAACTTTTCCACTGTGAAAAAAGCAAGGCAACAATTAAAAATCACTAGATTTAATAACAAAACCAAAAGAAACGTTCTTAACTCTTATCATTGTTTTCCCTTACAATTACAGTATTTCATAAACAGTAGGGTCAGGGGGAATAAAGATTCCCCTGCAGTTGTTTGTTATCTAATTGTTCCTTCAATCCTCATGTCCCTAGGTTTTCTATCTCGGCCTCATGATCCTGAGAGCAACCATCTTCACATCCGTCACCCTGATCCCAGTGTCAGCTGCATTATACAGGTCTTTAAGCCTGTGCAACCCTTTTTTCCATCCCAATGACTAACTGAAGAGTGAAGGATTCAACAGATAAGGTGAGAGCAAGGTTCATGCTAGAAGTTTGAGTTTCATACCTGTCAGAGATACAAGCTCATATAATCAATGCCTAAAAGCAATCTTTGTCTTCTCCGTGACACACGTATACTCTAACATGCTCCCTTACAAAAAATTCATGACTGGTACCAGTCAACACAAACTTCACCCACCAAGGGAAGAGCCAAAATTTAAGTACTGACTTCTTACGTGGGCAGATAGTGACAGAACACGGGGAAATGGTTTATAAGTAAAAGAGGGAAGATTTAGAGTGCATATTAGGAGGAAATTTTTTATTCAGAGTTGTGAAGCCCTGGCGCACACTACCCAGAGAAGCTGTGGATGGCTCATCCCTGAAGGCATTCAAGGCCAGGTTGGAAGGGCAGCCCAATCTGATGCACAGCATCCCTGCCCATGACGTGGGGTTGGAACTGGATGATCTTTAAGGTCCCTTCCAACCCAAGCCATTCTATGATGCAGTAGACCGTGCAGAGCACCTACAGAAATGGAATGAAGGTTGCTGTATCTCAGTTGAATTTTATAGACAGCCTTTTTAATGAAGAAAGAACTACCTAATTGCAGAAACAACTGGGAGATCTCTGGGCTAAGTAATATTATACAACTGAGGAGATTCCAGGCTTGCCACTGACTCATAGATTCATAGATTCATAGATGCATTAGGTTGGAAAGGACCTACAAGATCATCTAGTCCAACCATCCTCCTATCACCATCCCTACCCACTAAACTACTAAATCAAATCCCTTAGCACCTCATCTAAACGCTTCTTGAACAGCGCTAGGGATGGTGCCTCAACCACCTCCCTAGGCAGGCCATTCCAGTGCCTGACCACTCTTTCAGAGAAAAAGTTTCTCCTCAAATCTAATCTAAATCTTCCTTGGCGCATCTTGTGGCCATTCCCTCTCGTCCTGTCACTAGTAATCTGGGAGAAGAGGCTGACCCCCTCTGCACCACAATCCCCCTTCAGGAAGTCATGATTTCTCATGATTTCTGAAGACAGGACAAAGGTGAAAGCACAACCATTTCGATTTCTAACCCAAGCAATCCTACTTCAATCAACAATAACCTATTAAGGGTTGGAAAAATGCAATGGGAGGGCTGAATTTTTATATCTTCTATGTTAGTCCACAAAATTGCTAAATTTTAGGCATTTGTTTGCATACCTGCAAAAGAAAAGGTGGACACCAAAGCCTACTTCTATTCTTCTACTCCTCCTCATTATCTAGTGCTCCAATACCTTTTCACCTTCCTTTTTGTTTCTGAAACCTACAGAAGTCAGTAGATTCAGTCTCTTCAGTTGTCTTAAGACTAAAATTTTTTTAATTCTATGACTCTCACTTCACTGCAAGCCACGTGCAAGTGTTGGAGACATACTGCATATATAAAAGCTTTGCAGCTGTGGAGGCACTGAGTACACATACATGCACACCAAGCAACTGATTTCCCCTACTAAAAGTCTACATTCAGCCTATTATACAGTGGACAGACACATCTTTGCCATTTTATATCNTCTAATCTAAATCTTCCTTGGCGCAACTTGTGGCCATTCCCTCTCGTCCTGTCACTAGTAATCTGGGAGAAGAGGCTGACCCCCTCTGCACCACAATCCCCCTTCAGGAAGTCATGATTTCTCATGATTTCTGAAGACAGGACAAAGGTGAAAGCACAACCATTTCGATTTCTAACCCAAGCAGTCCTACTTCAGTCAACAATAACCTATTAAGGGTTGGAAAAATGCAATGGGAGGGCTGAATTTTTATATCTTCTATGTTAGTCCACAAAATTGCTAAATTTTAGGCATTTGTTTGCATACCTGCAAAAGAAAAGGTGGACACCAAAGCCTACTTCTATTCTTCTACTCCTCCTCATTATCTAGTGCTCCAATACCTTTTCACCTTCCTTTTTGTTTCTGAAACCTACAGAAGTCAGTAGATTCAGTCTCTTCAGTTGTCTTAAGACTAAAATTTTTTTAATTCTATGAGTCTCACTTCACTGCAAGCCACATGCAAGTGTTGGAGACATACTGCATATATAAAAGCTTTGCAGCTGTGGAGGCACTGAGTACACATACATGCACACCAAGCAACTGATTTCCCCTACTAAAAGTCTACATTCAGCCTATTATACAGTGGACAGACACATCTTTGCCATTTTATATCAAGTCTGATATTTAAAACAGTGGTGAAAAGTTTGAGAAATGTTGAACTGCATCTGACAGGGTATTTTCAGTTATTCTGTCAAGAGCTTATTCTGGTCCATTTTGGCATTAATAAGTAGTATCTTTATGCAAGTCACAAATCAGTGAAGGTAAATTAGCATAGCTAACTGTGTTTATCAAACAAAGCAAACCTGAAAAGAAACTTGTGAAACTAGTAATAACAACCTGAAAATAAATAAAGTTTACATATCTTTCATATAAAAATCTAACTATTCAGGTTGGCAAGGAAGTATTTATTTAAAAACTAAAACCTACTTTTTTATTTTAATCAGAAGAGAGAAACTCTAAGTAGAAAACTAGCAAGAGGTTTGTTCATTTAGTTTATAGGACATGGGTACACATAAAATTTACCACAGGTTTCCAGATGTCTGCTCTGCAGGCATGCTCTATCACTTCTGAGATAAATGCAAGCTAACTTCACTGAAGATTCCCCCTCAGTAAACACAGAAGTAGGTATGTCACTTTGAATTCACCCACACTTAGCTAAGCAAATAGGTGGAATTCATGTGAAGCAATCAACACACGCTAGCTGGTTACTCGGTAATAATTCTGCCCATGTGACAAAGCTGACAGCCTGCAGTATGAGGTCTCACAAAGATTCATACAGCACAAACAATGCTGTTACATACGTAGCAAAGAATATTACACGAGTCACAGGCTGTCTATGAGCTTCACAGGTTATTCAGACAATGTTTACAGGTCGTAAGGAAGCTTTCAAAAATTTTAATTCATAAAACTGAATGAAAGGATTGGATTCTCAGCATTTATAAACAAAACTTAAAATGAAAATTACAAACACTTCAACAATCACTGTTCACAGTTTGAGGTCATTTCTAGTGACAGTGTTTTGAATCATTTTTTTTTTAATTGCCTCATTATTATACTAAGTGACAAACAGCAGCAAGATTCACAAAGGTTGTGAACGGTTCTCCTAAGAGTAACTGCTCAGATTTACACTGAATAACCAAATATACCACAAGCACACTGTGGAATTGAATTAGAGCCATTGAAAACTAGCATGGGAAGTTCAGAATTGCCAAACTGAGCTTTCACTTAAGGGCCAACTCACTCTTAGATGACCTTAAGTTCACATACATAAGTAAAAGTTAACCCATGCACTGTTTGTCTTGTAAATTACATCTCTTCATAGATGTATTTACCACCAGGTTATAAAAGCAAAATATCTTTTAACATTTCAATCAGGACAGCTCTCCTCTGAAGTCTCTGAAAAATTCTTGCCTGAACAAGGAAAGATGCACAGGAATCCAACATGTCTATAATAAGATAGGTAGATGCAAGATAGTTCTATAGCACAACGAAGATGAGAAAGAAGCAGTTACAGATTTTATCTATACATTACCATAAGCAATGCAGAATAATTTTGGGTAAGAATCAAACTCCATAGCAAAAAAACGTTATTTGTCAGCAAAAGTGATGAAAGCACCAGCACTTAGTGACTGAAGGATGGTAGTAAAGATTGCTATTTCACAGAGAAAACCAAAAAAAGATGCAGCGGAAACATACAAACTGCATATTCCAAGTCTCGAGAAGAAAAAACCATTAACCTATGGATTTTAATTCATTAACTTCAGGAATTTACAAAGGTAGAATTTCACAAGCTAGTTATTCCTTCTCCCCCCCTGAAGTTGCAACTTTCAGCTGGGGTAAGTGAATGTGTAGCACATACTCCTCTCAGTCAAAGACAACTGACCAGTGCATTCATTAGAACCACTCCTAACTCTAGTGTGGGTCAAGGTACAAAGTTTCCCAGTTGCAGCAAATCGTTGTTTCACAGCAACACTAACAAGGCTGATACTACAGTATCAGACCTAACCCTGATAACCACAAAGATGAATCTGAGACTTGATTTATAACCACAGAAATGTGCTGTATTCAAACCTGCTGCATGAAGAGGAACCACTGCTAAGCAAGAAAACAAGTTTAGTGCAAAACAGCAAGCTTTTTGTATTTTAAAATAATTTACCTGGAGATATAGCTCTGTGGAACTGATACATGTCTTCTCCGATCAGTTCTTGTGCAACCTGCTTAATCTTTCGCCTCACAGCATCTAACTTGACTTCAGATTCATTTAGTACTTCTTCACCACTGGGAGCACTGAAATCATGAAGCAGAAATTGAAATAGCAGCTTTCAGAAGATGAGCAGACAGTTAAAAAAAATGTTACAGGTTTTCTATTACTGATACACATTCACAAACTTCAGGGAAAAAAATAAGGCAGATACTGGAATCAGAAATGGTTTAACTTTCATTGACACTTACTGTAGACTCTGAAAGAAAGATCATGTAGAATCAGCTAGCCAAACATAGTTCTGGTAGCATGATATTTATTCCAGATAATCATTTTTAATAATTGCTTAAGTAAGAACAACGAGAAATACATCTTGTTGCTTCAGAAGATTATTCTGGAAAATAAGCAGTATTTGAAGAAGCTTGTAAATCTCTTTTAAAAAATATATCAGTATTCTGCAATACATTACAGAACACACATGAGGTACATACATCTTTAGAAAGTAACTATGAACTGTGTTATGGCAGAACAGCTGAAATATCCGATTTACAAACAATACAGACTTAGCAAGTAACTTTAGTTTAACTGATTTCCTTTAAAACCATTCCTCCTCCAGCCTCAAATAATCTATGTGATATCCTATTAGGTTTATTGGCTATGTGGAGATTACACATAGACTGGTCTCAAGAAAACATTTAAAAGCAAACAGATTTTGGAAAGTAAAGCCACAATAACGGCTAAACCCAAAGGACTGCAAAATCAAAATATAGCACAGAAAGCTTCCACTCTCACAATAACACGTGTATCTCAAAAACAGGAATCTAAAATTCAGAATAAATGGTTGTCTCATTATTGTTCTTTCCTCTTCCAGTTCCCAGTACAGCTAGCCCCTGCAGTGGGAACAGCTATTCTCAGTCAAGGTTGAGGCAGTTACTAGAATTATCGCAGTAACTCCTCAGAGAAGACTAAGTTAAAAAGAGGGCAATTTCCTAATCCCTATTTATAAATGTTACTACTACAGTAACTATAAATAGATACTGCTACAACAGATGTGTGCAGGTAAAAAAGAAAAAAATAAATCTGGGCGGGAGAGCTGTTTATAGCAATTACACGCAGGATGAGTAAATATTTTATTCAGCTGGATACACAAAGCTCTAAATTCTCCCATCCTTTTCCTACTTTGTCTGTAGCATTCAGCAATTGCTTGAAGGTTTGGGAGGACACAAAACATAGAGAAGTTCAAAACTTCACACACAAGTCTCTTAGACTGCAGAATGCAGTGAAGTGAACAACCCAGGCTGCCTCTTTCTTGCACTGATGAACGAGGGTGAGGTTACAAAAACTCAAAAGGGGACGTAACAGCAGAAGCAACCAATCTGAAGGAAGGCAGCATGCTCTTCTCTCCCAGCTTGCTGTTTAATAATCTAATAAAATAACTAATGAACCTCACCCAGGATCCATTAATTCTCTGACTGGTGCATGCATGCATTCAGTAGCTAAAGGATGTGTATAGGAAATTAATCTTTCTCAACAAAACATCACAGCTATTAATCACAAACACAGAACACTGAAAGGCAGCTTCTAGGTTTCTACAAACACTCTAATTCCCAGTGTGACTCACCTGATATACCTGTGGAGTAGAAATATTGTTCTTTTGCTTTCAATTGTTATATCACGACTGAGCTTCACAAGCCGCTCATACTTATCATGCCTGGTGTCAAGTTCCAGCTGAAATGCTGCAAGTCAATGTTAACAGAAATAAGCATGATTATCACCGTATACAGTGTAAAGGAAAAGCTGAGATCCTCTGCCACAGTCACCAGTGTGGGCCTCAGACCCATCAGCCTTTTCCCAGTGTGGGCAGTGCTCCTGCAAAGGGCATAGCTGTGGAGACCACTATTGCCCTCTGCCTGCCACAGCTACTGCACAACCCCGCAGCTCACCACTGCTTTAGACTTAAGCAAAAGTCAAGTATTTTAATACCCCTAAGAACTAGAAGCAGCAAAGCAAAGTGAGACCAATTAATTAAAATTTCTGACTTACTGACATAATTTCACTCTGCCTAATTAGGAAGAAGAGAGAATGCATACGTAGTTTTCTTAGTGAACACTGAATGTGTTCACATTCAATGTTTCACATACAATATTAACATTTTATGGGCCATTTGTCCACTATACTAAACTATTAATAGATACTTCCAAGTGTCTAAGTGCATTTCCTGCATGACTATTTGCGGAGTTAAAGAAGATAACTTTACCGTGCAAGAAAATGGTGAAAGTCAGCTAAGAGGTTACTTTGTACAGAGGATCTAGCAAGCGAATATCCCTCAGAAAAGTGTAGGAATTTATAGACGAAGTTCAGATGAAGCTAAAAATCTGTATTTTCCATTGCCCTGAGATTAAAAAAAATAAGCTTTCTCTTTTGTTTTTTATTCTTCTCAAACAAGTCACAAATGCTTCTACTGAGCTCCAAGTCTTTCACATGCATGACTGGAGTGTCTCCACCAAATTCTGTGAGTTGAGTCCATCAGTGAATTATCAAAAAGAAATACTTCATAACCCTGTGGCTTATAAACACTAGGGGAATACAATCCCTGAAAAGTCAGATGCACTGCATCCCTTACTCTGTTTTGAAATTAATCAAACACTGCCAATGGGATCTCACGGGAAAGGAGGGAAATAAGGATCGTTTGGAATTCAGAAGAACAGTATCCTCAAAAAAAAAACCTGAAAATACATTTGAGAGTGAAAAATTAAAGTAGAAAGTGCAACTGCACTACTCAATTCAGAGTGCAAGTGTATATACATCATTCAAGACAAAAGTGTAGGGGTCCAAGCTAAACCATCTGCCAAGCTGACTTACACAGCTGTATAAGCATCTGTTTAAAGACACCAAGGAAATTATATGGCGTAGAAAGCACCATTTCTAACAGTCACCCAGCTTTTATTTCTTCATCTTCCTTAGAAACAAAAAATAATAATATGGGAGGCAGGAAAAACGTTACACCGAGATCTGATCTGTGTCCTGTATTCTTTCCTTCATCTGTCAATGCTCCTTATATCTGATGAACACCTTCCGCTTGCCATGGTTTACCTAATGAGGGAGTTAAACTGAATTTACTAACATTTGAGTCTGAAGTAAATCCTCTGAAAACAATTTTGCTTGAGGAAAGTTTACACCTGTTTATTTGAAAAAAAAAAAACAAAAACTGAAACATAAGCTAGTTTTAAAAAGGCAATCAAAACAAAGTAAGCATCTACAAAAAGGCCTACATTAGTTTGTTAAACTCACATTCTTAGAAAGCACATGTACAAGCAGCTACCAATTCACAAATCCATGCATCCCGTTTTTCATTTAAGGAACTTGGTCATCCATGCACCATCAGAATTATGGTCAACAGTTAGAAACCTTCCCAGCCTCCCCAAAGGCAGCCATGTCCTTTTGTCACTATGGGTGACATTTTGCATCTGTGCAGGTCATACATTTCTCTGCTACCGCAGGGCCAGGTCACCTTGCGTCTGCCAGAACTCTTCTGCAGTTTACTTAGTGTCAGACTCAGCAGGGGAGGGAGGGGAACAGGAGGTAAGATGAAAAAGGGAGCAGGTCACACGCCAGGTGCAGCCATGCCAAATCCTTCTCTCAGGCCTTGACTGCATAAACAGCAAAACACCATCTAAATGTACAAAACACAAGTTTAACTAGTTTCAAATTTCTCCCCCAGAGAAAGTTGGCTTATTCCATCACTAAATATGTAACTCCTAGCAAATTCCACAATTCACGCTTTCTATAATCTGGCTTTCCAAATTCTTACTTACATTTAAAAGATGTCATCAAAGGAGAAGAAGGATTAACATTCTCTTTTTCTTCTCTTCTTTGACCATGAGGAAAATTATCGTGCTTTCGTTTTCTGAACCCACCCGCTCCTATTAATCAAAAATAAACACACAAAAAAATACATTTAAAAACAAACTAGTTTTGCCAGGGCATGTGCAATGTCAGAATGCTGCCTTAAGAGTATTTGTGGTTCTCTTGATATTTTGCGTGATAGAATGAGGTAACTTCTATTACCAGCTGATGCCAGCTCCATGATACCACACTACTTGTTCTACCACATTCCTAGTGAATGCTAGGACAACTTCTACCAATTCTGATGGATGACCACAGGAGGATCCAAGTTCTTTTGTCATAAGGTGTTCATATCCTTTTATGTTTCCTTTCTGTAAAGGAACAGCTGCATGGAAATTCTTGTGCGAAAAAGCACCCACAGCATTAGATCACCTTTTTTTATTTTTTATTTTTTTAAATATGTTTAATATTCAACTTGACAGAAAATATTAAAGCTCCTACCAGTAGTATTTTAACGTACAACAACTGACTGTAATTTATGTCATTGTTCTTTGGTAATCAGAAAAGTACTCAAGGCATAAATTAAGCAGACTGCCATTAGCCTGATATCCAGATTTACCTCCTGCTGTGTAGCACACCTTAGGTCCTTACTCTCCACTCAGTTAAAATTTGCTACTTTTTACCCTGCAAAAGCTGTTTCCTTCAACTGGCCTTATGTGCCTTGTTACAGCATCCCTCTTCAAACCCTTATTCAAGATCCATCTCTTCCGGATTGCCATCAACTTCTACTTGTTCCTGCTTCTTCCTTTAGTCACTCCTTCAGCTAGGAGAGCGTCATTCACACTGTAACCATGTCTCTTTGTTATCTCCTCCTTGGGACAGCTACAAGCTTTGTGTTCCTAGCAGAGGCCAACACTTGGCACACTAGCATATCTTTCTGAATATGCATAGTTCTCTTTCTTTCCTTAAAAGAAAAACAAAAGGAAGCTACTTAGAAGTTACAGAAGAACACTGCATTTTAAAATGCTTCCGTTTGTTTATTATTCCAAACTCACACCAGAAGTGGGCGTAGTTACTTTCTAAAAGAGGAAACTGAGAATCATTTTTCCCTTCTTTTCTGTTAGGACGTGGATTCAGGGCTTTGTTTTTCCTGTAGCACTGAGCACGTGCAAACACAAGTCTTGCAGCAGCGCAGAGAATTCAGCCCTCTGCTTTGCTCCAAACGTCGGGAGCATCAGAATAACTCACAAGAAAAAAAATAAATGCTTTACCCTGAAGTACGGGTAAAAGACGGAGAGAAATACAGAGAAACGAGGCTCCACTGCATAAATAACAACGTGAACTTCAAAACGTCACAGGAAAATAGAACAGAAAAGCGAAGGAAAGCCGCGCTGCCTGCTTTCTGGTTGGAGGGAGCCCCGCCTGGGTAGCACCCAAGCTGACGGGGAACCCTGTCAGCCTCTTCCTAGCACTTTACAGACCCAGTAACACACTCAGGTTTTTGCCGCATGCTTTTTAACAGCAGGGACGGGTACTGCTAGAGCTCGTCACAGCAGCAGCCCCATCCGAGGGGACAGCTGCGGCACCGCACGGCCGAACCGGGCCAGGCCTCTCCCCACCCCGTCCTCCCTCCTCACTCCCCTCCCGCTGTCCCGTTCCCCGCAGGCTCCGTGAGCTCCGCCGGCCCGCGGGAGGCAGCGGCAGACGGCGCACCGTCACCTTCCTTGCCGCTCATCTCGCTGGCGTCCCCGAGCCACGCGTCCCCGCACGGCGACCCGCTTCCCCCCTCGCGCGCCGCCAGGCCCCCAGGGCACGGCACTGAGGTGCCCGCCAGATTGCCCGACGGCAGAGCCCGCTCCGCCGCGGCCCCTCAGCCGCGAGAAGTGAGGCGCGGCGCAGAACCGCTGCGAGACGGGGTGCGGTACCGAGCTCGGTGACCGACAACTAAAAAGAGAGCGCGGGCCCGGACGCGATTTTGAGCAGGCACTTCTGCAGACAGCCGCGCCGAGGGCCCGCCGGGGGCCTCGCGGAGCAGGGCGGGCCGCGTGGTGCCGCACGCCGCACGCTGCCGGCGGGGCAGGTGCTGGGTGGGGTTTGTCCCGCTCTGGGTCCCCGCACACGCGGCCCGGTGGGCTCCGGAGCCAAAAGGCAAGAGGAGTCTGTGGCTTGCGCTTCGCTGCTGGGTGCCCGCAGCTGTTGTCTGCGTTAGCGGCTGTGCTGTAGCGGAAACCACTCCTCCGAGCGCTCCGCCTTTGCGCTTGCAGCCTGTGTGTGTGTGTGTGGGCTTGCGTGCCTGCCTCTCCTTCCTCCCCGCCCTTAATAATTTTTTAACCTGTTGGTGAATTGGTGAGTCCAATGTGACACTGGGAAAGCGCTTCCAGGAGTGATTATAAACATCCTGGCCATGGGAAAAGCTTCGGGTGGAACTCGCACCGCGCCGGGAACCGGGCAGTCCCGGACGCGAGATGTGAACGCTTCCGAGTCCACAAGACAGATAACAATTCAGAAGAAAAAGAGCAACGCTGCCAGAANACTCCATGATCTCTAGAGGACCCTTCCAACCCCTACAATTCTGTGATTCTGTGAGAATGGGAATGTGTAAACTGCAGAACATGCAATACCAAAGTGGCCAACAGAGGTGCTGAGGACATTACAAGAGAATTAATAGCTCTTGTTTGTAGTATAAAGTTAATTACAGAAGTGAGCCTCTGTCCTAACACTGTCCTGTTGACAGAGAAACCCCTATGCTAAGATCCAAATTACAGCATCATGAGGATGATACATTACCTAATTCAGATAGTTTAGGAATAAAGCTTTGACAACAGCTCTAAGTAGTCTTCAGGCAGCCAGAATCACCAAAGCCTCATGTTGCCAAACACCTAGAACACAAGACTATCGTGCAGCATTCAAAATTATTGAGAGGCATAAAGCCTCTCTCCAGTTTCCTAATCTGAGAAAACAGATGTTAATCACATTTGAAAGCCAGAGTACAAAGAGGATCCCAGCAGAACTTCCTCAGGCTTGACCCACAGATTGGGATGCACAACAGCTTTGATCACTGCTCTCCCAGCTGCACAGGAGCTTCCAGCCTTCAGAGCAGCAGAATCAGAACATGGAATGATTTGTGTCAGCATTGACCCTGCACACATTTGTTCACAGCCTTTGATTTTAGAAGACATACGAAACTGTTTCTGGAGACTTTTTTTTTTTTTTAAGTGCTAACTCTGTGTTCTCAGCAGCTGTTTGGACAAAAAGCAGAACATTTTTGGTTATGCTGGTGTGTCAGGATAGTAGAAAGAGTAATGAAGTTCAAGTATTTCCCATCAGTGGAAAGTTTCTAGCCGACTGTGGGAAGTGGAGGTTTGAGCTTCCACTGAGACTCAGTGACACTCTACTCATGCCCAGAGATGCTCAACAGCTCTTGACATCCCTCAGGAATAAGAACTGCTTTCTCCTGAGACAGCCTCTTTAAGTGTGGCAGTGTTACTTTTCTTTAGAAACAGGTTGCTATTGGTAAAATCTATCCCTTTCTTCCTGCTGATTATTAGACCTCTCTGCCTCCCCTTCTAGTGAAGAAAGAATAGCAACATTTTGGGGGAGTAAATAGTAAAAGAAAGAAGGTATGAGGGTTTAGAGTAGGGCAAGAAAAAATGCAAAACAACTTCACAACAAACGAAGTTTTCTCAGAGACTAAAGCTGCATTTAGAAATTACACAAGACAGATCCTAAGACAAAGCTGGCAACAGCCATCATATGGGAAAAAATGGGTTTTAAAACTCAGGGTTGTAAGGAAAGAGTGGACAGCATATGATCTGTGCCTTTCTAAGTGAGCAAACCAACTGAAAATAACCACTGCAGAAGGGAGGAACTTCATTCATTTTATTGCTGAGGTCTGCTACTCTTAGTAAGGACACACATTAATAATATTCCTACACCATTTTCTGCAGGGAGGCTCTTCCTCTGCTGCAGTATTGTCAGCATATGCCACCTTGAAATGATGTTCAAAGGAAAGAATGAATCTTTCCTCCTCTAGGAAAGCCCAAGCCTAATACCAACTCAGATGAGCATTGTGCTGGGCAGACACAGCTGGACAGGAGCATCCTGTCATTCATCCAGCTCAAAACCATGTTTAGTGAAGCCTCTTCAACGCCTGCAGCCTTAAGGAAGGGAATTGTGTGGAGGTAGGACTCAAGTGCTTTGGTAGAACCATGAAATTATCTTCATGCCCTCAATCGTTTCAATGTAACTCTTTGGAAACTGTTTAAAATCCCAAGTTCCAATGCAAAGTGTACAGCATGCTCTTTGTGGATACCATATGGCCTGCATAGCATCAGGGAGAAATGCTATATTTGTGACACCCTCCCATGTTTAAATAACTAGCCTGAGGATGTCTCTTTAAGCCACTGCTAGCGCAGTAGCACTGTGAGTTGTTAAAGCTGGAATTCTCTCTGCATATCCTATTGTTTTCCGTTTTATTTCATGACACAGCGTACTCTTAGAACAAAGTTGTGAGGTTGCCTTGGAGATGGAGGGCCTAATGGTAAGGCTATCGACAGATACTGCACTATTTGCATTAGGTGATCTAGCTGTGAGTACTTTCAACAAACAATTGAGTGAAGTGACAAAAAGCTTATGAAACCATCACAGGGGAGTTGCATAAACTGGGGTCAGATGTTCAGTTTGAGACTGCTACAGGACTTTTGCAGCTGGTTGATTAAAGGAAACGGGAGGTCATCTGGTTTGTAGCTGTTATAACAACAACCTGTTATGTTTCTCAGGCAGCAGAGATGCCCATAGTCTTTTAACAGGATGGATCAGGAGGATGATTTCCTCTTTTCCATGAGTAATGTTTGAAAATTGCAAATGTTTTTCAGATAGTTGAATTTGGGAATTCTCTTGGAAGCAACAAAAATCCTTCCAAGTGCTAATACCTCACAGTGCAGCCTGGGAGAGGATCAAGCAGGAGATTTTGGCAGTGCACCACACATTTAGTGGATACGTCAGTGTGAGACAGAGGACTAAGAGGACCTACAGGTTTGCTGCAACATCCAGCTGACAAAAATAAAAAATAAAAAAGAGGGAGAGAGTGAGAGAGAGACCCAACTGTGTATTGTCTTTACTTCTAATGTTTAGTTTATACCTTCCCAGGGGAAACTGGCAAGTGACAGGCTGTGAATAATGTACCCATGGGGAAAAATTATTTCTAAACACAAATAGTGTCTGGCTTATGTCTGGGTGGGTGTGCTGGCAATTTCATAACGATTTCATTCTACTGAGGCAACCACATAAAAGAATTGCTTTGGAGGAATTCAAGGTGAGAACATCTTTATTCTGTGTCTACATCAAAACCAACACCCTTCATGCAGTAGAAGTGCAGAGATTAACCTTTGTCCCCCATGTCTGCCATGCTCCTCTCTGAGCATGAGCTCCCTGCGAACTACAACTGAGGCAATACAATCCTTTTCACTTCTAGCTGCTTCAGTTAGGCAGGAGAATGGCCAGCTCAATGGGTCTCTGGGTTTTTCCACCATAGTGACAGGACACAAAAAAAGTGTGGGCTTAAGCAAAAGTCTGTTGTAGTTTAGAAGATGATGCTACTGGAGTAGGAACTGCAAAGAAGGGAAAAACAAAACACTTGCCTTTGGCTATGAGAGTCACAAAATAGAGGTCACCAAAGCAAGGAAGTCTGAAGGTGCAGTCCTCAACAGAAAAAGCAAATCTAATCACACCACAGCAGAAGTTGCGTACTGTTTTTCAGCATATCTGGGTCTCTGTGACAGGTCCCCACAGCGATTGACATCTGGTAATATGGCTAGCATAGCCGACAGAATTTTATATGGTGAATGGTCATTACCTGTAAGCAGGTGATATATGTGGTACTATGGAACAGGGAAGCGTAACAGCACTGAGATATTGCCATAAAATCAAGCAGCTGCTGCTTGATGGCAAAACCCCGTGATCCTCCAGTGGTCAGGGACTCCTCCACCATCACCACCTTCCTCCAAGGACTGAGTGACTCGTGCTTTTATGTGTGTTCCAAGTCAAGATGATGACTATTTTACCATGCACTGATTATTAAGAATTCAACCCAGTCTGCACAGGGCTCCTGTGACTAAAAGTTCTAGGTGACTAAAAATTCTATTTAAAAATTCTAGATTCAGGTTGGATTATAGGAAATACTTCTTCACTGAGAGAGTAGTCAGGTTCTGAAATGGGCTGTCCAGGGAGTTGGTGGAGTCACCAACCCTGGAGGTATTCAAGGAGCATTTAGATGTTGTACTGAGGGACAATGTTAGTGGAAAATATTGGTGATAGGTGGATGGCTGGACTGAGTGATCTTAGAGGTTTTTTCTAACCTTGGTGATTCTGTGATTCTACAGTAAGAAGGGTATGCTAATCACCAAAACTTCTGTATAACAATGATCTACTCTGACTATTAAAATTCTTGATAACGGTAAGCTATGCTGTTTTATATATAGAGAGAGAGATAAAGCACTAATTACAAGCACAGCCCTGTGGTCAGTCCTTATCCTATGCAGAACCTATTCTACCTGCAAAAACTGTCATTTTCCCACAGCATTGGGTGAAACTCTCTGATCTGAACAGTACCCATCTTGCGAAGTTTGAGATGCTCTTCAGTATGTACAACTCTCAGTACCCATTGGATAAACATTTTTTTCCTTCACTTGCTTGGTCCTCTCTAATGCTGGAGGTTTGAGGTAATGGTTCTTAGTCAAAGAGCTAATCTGATCTATCTGCTATTAACTCTGTATGAAAGAGGCTGAGAATGGTGTTTGTGTCTGCATGTGAGAGAAGCAAAATATTATATTACGTATGGAAAACCCTCATTCATGTCGATGTAAATCAGAAGTAATTCTGTCCAAATTGGGTACTACTGAGATGACTATCTGGTCTTGAGAATTCCCAATGTACAGAATGTTTTATTCTGTGGTATAGGTAGGGCCAAAAAACAGCAAGGCTCAGATAGTTAGAGAAATGCTTTCCTAACAATTCCCACCAAAATGTTCTGTTAAAAAGCAGTTAAGGTTGCTCTAGGGCAAAACACACCCACACAAGAAATGACAGGTTAGGTGAACCTTCACGCCTCATATTAACCACTCCCAGTGACAAGACTGTAAACCCCAACAAGAAGCTTCCCTTGTTCTGCGGGATAAAGGAACAAATGAAATACCCATCCCTCCTACACACTTCAGTGCAAACCCTCTGGCTTCTGCAACTCTCACATAGGTGTCTGGTGCGTGCATAGTGGCCTTGGCAGTTCAGGGAGAAGTATGGATGTTAAGAAATTCCCCTTGAGCATGAACTCTGCTGGTACTGCTGGTTTCAGGGCCTTCTTTGGCTTTGTCAGGCTTTTTTCCTCCATGGCTGATCCACCACTCCACTGAGGAGACCCATTCCCCAGGACAGAGATAAAGAGTCGTCTGTTCCTTTTTATTAGGTTAGAGGATGAGATAGTTGGTATGTTAACACTGAAGTAAATCTGGTTGCCTTTCTGCAAACAGTAACTACATGTGCACCAGCTGTTTGTATCTGGGCTTCTTCTGATTATTTATTCCCAGCTGGGGCAGGAGAAAGCTCATGTTAAAGGAGTTTGCACAGAAGAAGACGTGTACACCTTTTCTCCTACATGTGTTGGTGGTCTTCCAACTGCCTTCCCACATAGCTTTATTCCTCGTTGCACCTAGCTACTCCTTACATCCAAGTTCCTTCTGCTCCATACAGTCGTAATGGCCAATGCTGTCCAGGTTTCATCTAATTGCTCAAATGCTAATACAGAGTTAGTCCTGCCTTTTGTATCCATGTCCTCTAGGAAAAATGTCTTGGTATCACCAGCAGATTATCCACAGCTTCTATGCCAGAGAACTTATGAGCCTCCTCATTTTCTGGAGAAAAGCAACAATATGTTGGTCCAGGCATAGAAACCAGAAATGTTTATGTTGGGCCTCAGTGGAGGGTGACCTCTCTTCCCATACATGGCTGCATCGAGACAAATAATTAAAGACAACTAGATCAAGTACCATTGTGCTCCAGACCTACATCCATTGAAAATGAGCTGCAGAAACTTCTGTCAAGAGGAATTAGTCTCAGACTGTAATTTTGTTTCATGGGCAATGACCTTGAAGACGCTGATGGAAAAGCTGAGAACTTCCCTGAAGAATCTACCATACCAATGCCAGTGTGGTGACCTGGTCATAGGCTGTTCCTTGACCATGTCTCCAAAATCCTGGCCTTGTTTTCCCTGATTGCTGTGCTGTGTGGTCAGCTCCAACCTGATAATGGGAATTGTAACAAATCTATGTTCATTACAAACCTGAACATTTTATTGTTCTGTCACAGTGCAAAGGGCCCAGGCAGGAAGTTAATAAAATAAAAATATGTACATTTACAACCCCCAGTTTTAAAATGTGAGCATGAAGTTTTTATTTTCCTGTCCTCCAGGAAAATCTACTCATACCAACAACCCTAGAGAACCAATACTCATTTAGAAAACTGCAAAAACTGAAACATTATTCCTAATGCCTTCCCAGTGATAAATGCTTTTATTAACAGTTTCTAAATTTGTCATGACCTGCACAAAACATTACGTGAGCTTGGAGCAGGGGCTTTTCAGGATACCTGTACACAACATGCACATCTCTATTCATTATTCTAAGAACATGAGATTGAAAGGGGTAGAATCTTTCCTGTTTCCATGACAAGAATACTTCCCTGTCACCCGACACTATGGGGACAGGCAGATTCTTTAGGGATCGTGGGTAGAGTGAGGACATCACAATGTTGCAACTATAATTAGAGCTCCATTATCACATAGCATTTATAGCTATCAACATAGTTTATTGTTATCTGGAACTTCTAGCAATTAGCATAGCTTTAATTTTACCTCGGGTTTTTAATGACCTAGACCCTCCGCAGATCTGGTCAAATTCTTACTGATCAGTGCACATTGCAATTATCATATCTAGATACAGAATGCTGTTTTACTTTCCTCCTTCGTCTCAGGGGTCATCCCATCCTGGAGACCCTATGCCAGCGGTTCTCACTGCACTAGCCAGCAAATCTACTTTTTGCAGTGCCAAAAAGTGGGGGGAACTAAGGCAGGTGAAAAGTTATCTGTAGATAATGGCCATTTGCTTTTAAAAAGGCATTAGTTATGCTGCCCTTATTACTAGGTGTCAGAAACAAGGGTACCGTCATGATCCCATATGGAAGTCATCAGCATCAATGCTAAGCTGTCTTGTAAGCTCTTTTGAGCCACCATTATTAAAAATGCATTACACATACACCTGTACAAGTTGAAGTCTTGGAAGAACATGTCTATTCCCCAGAAATCAAAGTGCTTTCCGTGGGGATGCCTGCAGGGGACAGTGATCATAAAGCAGCCAGAGCTTAAGGAATGCAGAGATTTCAGAGCCTGTGTGATTACCCACAGCTGTACAAACAGTACTGTGGAGAATACAGATTGACCTTGGCCATGTTTTGAGAGTGCCAGATAACCAGGTCCTTAAAAAAGCCCCATTTCAACATGAAGAGGAAAGAAGAGACAGTGACCCTGAGGAAGGCCAGGAAACACAGTAACGACCAAAGCAGCAAAATCACAAGTCATCAGTGAGAACACCTTTGAGGGATTGGGCTGGGATAGAACTAGTTGGTGATGGCAGACATCTTCATTATGTACCTGGCAGTCAAGAAGTGGATTAGATTGGTTATACACAGTAATTTCTCAAGCGTGAGTAGACAGCATCCTTCAAAGCATGAATAATTATTCTTTAATAGTCCCATAAATAGCCAGGACAATGAAAATTTAGCCTGTTTTCAAGGAATTTGAGACAGAATTTAGGAAGCAAAGAGTGTTTTCATGTATTTCTAAATCCAAAGGGCCATTGCTATCTTTCTCCTGCTTCCCAAATTTGTGCCTATGTCCTACTGTAGAAAGAACACCACAAGGACCTATTCTAGCAAATAATCACAGTGCTCATGTCTCTGACCTCCCCTTCACCCTTGCAAATAAA
Organism: Odontophorus gujanensis; assembly: GCA_013399175.1. Classification (NCBI taxonomy): domain Eukaryota; kingdom Metazoa; phylum Chordata; class Aves; order Galliformes; family Odontophoridae; genus Odontophorus; species Odontophorus gujanensis. The sequence goes on along the minus strand of VXAB01002750.1, from coordinate 258,619 downwards.
TGTTTGCTGTTTGCTCACATGACTAGGACACACACCCTCCACCACCAGGATCACTTGCACAAGTGCAAACATGATCACTAGGCTGGCCTCGTGCACATCCCTTCATGCACATCCCTCATGCACATCGTTATCTCGGGCTGTGCCCACTAGGGTTGTTAAGTCAGATGCTTAACTGCAGGGAATCTCTCTCTTATGCCAGATGAAACACAGTGGATCGCCTGCCTGGTGGGGAGACCACTAGACTCATGAACCAGAGAGGCCCAATTCAGGATGAAAGCTAGAAACGAGCTTACTCTGGAACTTCCCATTACACGAATCATGCCATGGAGGTGATCCTCGAAAGGGAAGTGGGAAACAGAGTGAGGACTGAGAAAAAATAAGCTGGAAAAGTGAAAATTACACATTAATTTGTCTTCTCTATTAATTCTGCCCTCGTAGTGTGCAAATCCCTTGTTCATTATTGTGTAGCATCTTGCTTAGGGAATAAAGGAGAAATAGTTGGAGAGCTTGTGGAGATCACTGTGAAAAACATCACTGCAGTTCAGAAGTTACAAGGATTCCCTAAACAAGAAAAATATGGCAGAAGAAAGAAGGAATCAGGAGATGTAGGTCATTATTCTCTCTCTGTAGCTGGTGGGGACTCCACATCTAGAAAAGTGCTTCCCTGCTGAAGCTTCACCCATGCAGCTGCTCCAAGCATGGCAGGGAGAGTATCTCCCTGAGGGAAACTAATTCCTGTGTTTCTCTAACATCAGGTTACCACTGCAACACAGCAGCTCCCAAGGAACCTGCATGTCTTGAAGGAGAAACACTGTATTTGCTCTGACTGTTTTGCCCTGGCTGTTTTGCTTTCCCCACTTTAAACACTACTTCTACATTCATCAGCCAGTCCAGCAACTCTTTGAAAGATTTACAATCTATTCTTCCCAGAACCTGAAGGCATAAAGCATTCACACAGCACACAACCTGATAACTAAATTATAAAATTCATGAGAACACATAAAGCATGTATGGAAGGTCTTGAATAAGGGCAGTGAATCTGCCTGCACCTTCAAGGGCAAGAATTCACCTAACTGTTAAAACAAGTATTAAAAATAGATCATGTTAAAAGCACAAGAAGGCAAAGAGTATTCTTCAGATCTGTCACACAAAAATCCTGTGTCTGATTTATGAGGAATTGTCCTCACCAGATATCAGCAAGCTGCAAACTGAGACCTTTACAGCAAATTCAGAAGAATGATTAATTACAGATTGCACATTACAAGTAGTTGGGAAGTAGGATAAGATACAAGATGGGTCTTTCCAAAACAGATGATGCCAAACTAAGCAGTCTTTCCAGATGTGATAAGCCAATCTCTCTGGCAAAGGAAGCATGGTAGATGTCAGCTATTGGACTTCAGTAAGGCATTTGATTCTGTGCCACTGCTTACATAATCAAAAGGCAAACTGGAGAAGCTGGAGTAGGCAAATCATAAAGAATGAGGAACTGCCTGAAGGGAGGAAGAAGATAAGTAATGTTGGAAATGTCTCGTGCTGGAATCAGGGGGTTCCACAAAGACCAGATTAGGGTTTTTAATATTTTACCAACAATTTAAATATATATATATATAAAAGAGTAACACAGAACAGAAGTGTTGTGAAACTGGACTGATGTGTGATGAAATCTGTCAATGGCAGAAAGCTGGAGGGTGTTGTCAGTACTCAAAGAGTTATGGATATCACAGGGAGAGGTTCCTCAGTGCTGAAGTTATGCAAACAAAGTGAAATGCTGTAGAAAAAATCACAGATGAGGGAACAAAGAATAAGAATAAGTGCAACAAACAGGACTTGAATTATCTGAAGAGGTGAATTTGAATCCAGAAGATAACCTGATGATAACATGATGACCATGAGCCCCTAGTTACTTAGAAAGAAAAAGATATAAATGATGCTGACAGCACTGTAGAAAAGGCACAGAAGAAACTCCATCTGAAATACTGTATGCAGTTCTAGTTAGCTATATAATATGTTCAGAAAAGGCTCAAACTGGAGGAGGCACTGTTAAAAGATGTGCAGGAAAACTACATGGATTGGACAACCTGTCTTATGAGATACTGAAAGAGTTTCAGGAAAGCAAAAGGTGAGAGAGCTTACAATTTCTGTCAATAAATACCCTGGGTAAGCACAGGAGGGAAAGACAAACTACTCAAATTGAAGGACAGTCAAATGCAAAAACATTTGAGTGCAAACTGGCCATCAACAGAGCCCTGAAACAGGAGGAAAGATCCTCGTGATCTGAGGTATGAAAAAAAAGGCATCTCACAGAAGGAGACAGCAGCAAACAGATGCTACCAATTTTCAGTACAAGCTGTAGCCAGTATCTAAGGGGCCTGTACCACATGGCTGCTTGCAGTGACTGAGGGCACCAGACTCAGCAATCTGAGAGGGCCTTTCCCAGCTCTGTTCTCCTGTGTCCCGGTGTGGCATTCCTGGGCTTTGATCTTACACAAGCAGGTGCCTCACTGGTTGCACGGGCAATGAGGCAAATCTTTGAACCTCTGTCTCCCAGCCCTCGAGGAAGGTCACTCCCTTTTCTCCAGAATGACGTGCAAAACAACAAAACCCTTTTCTATTTCTCCTGCTGCCTCAGGCGTTGCTTAATACTTGCCAGTTTCCAAAGGTGCTCTTCATTTTGATCTTCAGTGGTAGCTAAATGGCTCATTTCTCCAGCCTAGGTGCTTCCTCAAGCAAGAGGGAAGTACCAGGCTGTGAAGACAGCCTGCTGAGGTGCCCCATGCTGTGCTTGCCTCTGTTTCATGCTCTTGGCTGTAGTGGCACAAGGATTTGTGGAGTGAGCAGCAGGCCTGGCTGAAATGCACAAAGGACATTTGCCAGGGCAACACACATAGATCACAGAGAGAGGGAGAGGAAGAGGAGGTGTGCAGCTACCTGTCATTGTCCATGCTGTGGATACATCTGTGGTGGACCAGCCACCACCAGGAGAAAGAAATATGTGTTTAAAAAGTTTAATACAATTTTTCCTACTTAAAAAAAACCAACGTATTGGCCACAGTGGACAGTCAGGTGCTAATGCAGATCACAAAGTGCTCTGCTTTGTTTATGAACATCCAAGCCTTTGCTTGGAATAGGCAGAGGAGAGCATGGTCCATATCACAGGGCTGTGAGCACTGCCAGTCAAGCTCATACAGCTGGAGAGCCTCAAGCCCCATTGGTTGTCTCCTTAGGACAGGCCTTGTCCATGTGCTTGCAGCAGCACTAACTTTTACCTCAATTGCTTTGGCACACAGCTGGTGCATCTCACAAGCTCAAGGGTGACCTCAGCAAAACACCCTATGTCACCTTGGCATTGCTGGCCAAGCTGAGTTTACCAAACTGTCCACCTCTCCAGTGCGATTCTGGATTCACAACCAAAGTGACTCCAAACCCTTTCTGAAGTCAACCCTTCATCCTCCCCCCTCCTCTCTGGCTGCTGCTCTCTGTGGTTAGTGAAGGAGTAGGCAGCTGTAGGGCATTCCCCTGCTCCAGCGAGAGCTGTCACTGCTGGAAAAGTGAGAGCACACCTTTGCTCTGAGGAGTCGTGTTGAATACTTTTGTCTACAGTTTGCCAGGGTGTGAGCCCTGCTGGTGTGGAGGAGACCCTGGGCTTGGGTCACTGTGGGCTGATGTGTCTTCATGGGGAGCATTCACAAGGGATGAACTGAGAACACATTTAGGGCAGTGGATGTAGGACAGGGATGTGTTTCAAATTCTCTGTCAATAGACTGCAAGCCTGGCTTGAGCCTGGGGCTCCTCAAAACCCTCTGATACCCATATGAATGGTGACAACATTCAGAAGTAAACATGTTTCTGGGCACAGGGGACATACAATTGTGCCAATAAATAGTTCCGAAGTCTATTTTTAGAGCAGAAGTCCAGCAGTCAGGGACAAAAGGTGCTATGTCTCCTACTCCTTTAGACATTGGTCCTGATGTCCTAGTCTGACTGACCTTTCAGGAGCGTGAAACCTCCAAGGGCTATTTTCATCCTAGTGTTAATCAGCATACTTTCAGGATTGGGATCATAGGAGGTTCTTATCTCACAGGGACTGTCCCAGTACAACCTTTCTCCTCCACGCACCTCTGGGCTGGAGATAACAGGGTCTGTTGTGCATGCTGACTTCTGCTGGCTGCACTCTTACCCGCTCACCAGAGGAATCCTGAACTCATCATTTCAGGATGTCCCTTATCCTCTCCTTACCAGTGGCCCCAAACAACCAGTAGTGTCTTCCTTCTGCCTCCTCACTGCAGGTGGACTCATCCTTGGTGGCTGGTCTTCTGCTGCATCCCAGAAGGAGGTGCCTGGAGAAAGCAACTTCTCCCTCTTAAAATCTGAACTGCAGCCCTCTCAAAGAGAGACTCTGCTCCTGACACTGATCCTTCATTTAGACACTGAGCATGAGGTGGGAGTAAACTCATGCCCTTCTGCTTCTCAGGCACTGCATTTCACAAGCAGAAGCATTGCACGTTCTCCTCCTGCCTGTTCTTAGCCATTACATGCGAGGTAAGATGTTAGATAATGTACGTTCTCTCACTCTGGCAAAGCTCATTCCCCCACGTGGCATAAAGGTGACTTTGATCTTGCTACACCAGACATTAAACATCACATAGTGTAAAGGATGTGTATTTTCATATCTGGCTGTGATCAATAAACATTTCCTATCTGTTACAACAACTGCCTGCAACATGTGGGGTTAAATCGTGTTGTGTAATGGCTGTCTTTTGTATAATAATCAATAGCCTAAGAGTCTTTCTCAGGAAGATTTGCACTACATGATCAACGGCACTGTTAGTCCGGGCCAACCTGATGGAAGGGACAGTTAATCCCAAAGAGCAAAGTGGCTGGAATGTGCCCTCTCTGTGGGGCAGCACTCAGTGACATGCACACAGCTGGGCAGAGCTGGTGCAGTTGAAGCTGGTCATTAGCCAGAGGGGTTTGGAGTTTTCTTTCATTTTTTTTTTTTCTCTCTTTTATTTTTTTTCCTAAGAAAAACATCCACAGTTGTTCCACAGGAAAAGAACAAGTGCTCTATCCATATGGAATAAACGGAGTTGTCCTTGTTTCCTCCATACTCACTTTCAGCTTCTGCTAAGGTAATCTGGGTGACAAGATTTTTCCAGATGCTGAATTAGGATAAACAGCAGTTCAGTGGAACAGATAAAGAAGGGAAATATCCAGCAGCCTTTTAACAAATGACTAGTGTGTGCATAAGAGAGATACCAAAATGCATAAACCTTGCAGCACTTTAGGAAAGCAGGGAAAGGAGTTAACTTGTGTGTATGGGTCAAGTCCTGCAGCAGCAGGGTCTCTGCTTTGCTTCCACTCTGGCTGACTTATGCTGCTCCATTGGTAAAAGGTGAGGGTTTGGAACTGCTCATGCCTCTCACAGAATGATGGAAATGGACAAACAGGAGCTCTTGGACATTGGACACACTGTCCTACTGAGGAGGAGGCAGAGGTAGCAGAGGTGGGAGCAAGGACAGACCCCTCCTATTCCAGCTTCTCTTGCAGCATTGCTACCTAGCCTGGATACAGTATGTAGCAAAGCCATCACTGCTTCCCAGCTGCTTCCTTTGCTGGTGGTGGGAGTCAGACTTGACTGATGTTAGCATTCCCTCTACCTTGGCATCTCAGTATCCAGAAGAAGCTCCATTCTCTGTGATAACAAGGTGGCAGTGCTTTTATTCTTCTGCCAAGCTTAGCAAATCCTACAAAGCCCAGACAAGGCTTATAAAGGGGGGAACTGCAGGGGTTGACACTGGCCTGCCTCGGCAGGTAAGCTTGCACACTCCGCACAGGGCCACCTGAGCACTTGTAGAAACCAAAGCACAGGGCTGGGAGCTTGTGTAGCTGAGAGGGATTAGAGCTGCTGTGCCCTACGTGCTGTAAGTTTCCATTGCTTACGTGCTCGCTGGGAGCAAGTTCCTCCTGCTCAGCATGTGACTGCCTAAGTCCTGTGCTGCTCAGTGCCCAGCCTGCACCTCAGCCCCATTTGGATCTGCACATGCTGTGCAATACCTTCATAGTAGATATATTTATCAAGCTAAAAAAAGTTCAGTTTAGCCATTTTATTTGCCAGGAGGCCTGGCTGCACTATCTAGGACGGAAAAAAGAGGCCACCTGGAGCTGCACAACACTCAGAGCAGTGCACTTGTGGGAGGCTGAGTATTCCATGGAGTGGCAGAATTCCTACAATTCACAAAGGACTCATTTTCACCCCACAGTCCCTTCTTCAACTGAAATAAATAAATAGATAGATAGATGGATAGATAAATAAATAAATGTTTTTAACATATTTCCCAGAACATGTGATTTTACTAGAAGTGCATTTTATGCTCCTGTTTTGATAAAGAATCCAGCCCAGTGGGTCAAAATCATTCTTGGAATAACTCTCAATGAAATCTGGTGTTACAATGGACTGACTTTGGCATAACGAGTCCTCAGGATATCGGTAGCTGCTGCAGTCATGTTTTTGTAAGCAGTCTGGATCTACAAGTTTTCCTGGTATAATAATTGCTGTCAGAACTGTGATGTTTTGTAACCAAAATAGTTTATATTGGCAAAAGCCCTACTTTCCTTCATAGAGAGGTGACTTACGCTGTTGAATTTCTTTCAGTTACTATTTGGGATTTGCTGTTCTATTCCAATATATTTTCTTACTGTCTGCACAGTAGGTTGGGATGACCAATTTTGCGCTGTTACAACAGTACCATTTTCTATCACAGACTAGCTCAAATATCTAAATAATTGATGTATTTTGTACAACACTAACATTACAATGTGATCTGGGGAATAAATAAACTATCATCTTAAAAAAAAATTAGAATAGATTGATGCCCTAGCTTAATCTGAAATGCAAATACAGTGTGATGTCAAGAAAATAAAAGTCACAAAAAAAAAAAATCATGGTTTTTATCAGGCTTGGGATCTTTATTTTGTTAGTTCCTTGTATAACCATATCCATGAACTCAGAGCCTGTGTATTTCTATTTTAGTTTCTGAGTTTATCTCTCCTGCAAGCATGCAGAGAAATTGAGCAATACTCTGTATGTGATACTGCTTGGTGTCACAGCCATTTAGCAACACATTATCACTGGTTTGTATCACTATGGCACTGTCATTGTTGTCACTGCCAGGCTAGCCCAAGGGCAATGTCATCTTCTGTGTTGCTGTGGACTGGTTGAAGGAAGTTTTGGAAAGGGAACCATCTCCTACCAAGTCAGCATGATACAGAACATGAAGTTGAAGGGATGCAGTTGAACAAGTATAGGCAGGAGATGATGTCAATGTGTCCTCAAAGGTGGGATTTCACCTTGTGTTTTGCCAGGCTCTGAAGGCTTTGGAAAGCAAAGACAAGCAGCTGTGTCTGATGGTTTGAAATCAGAGAAAACTCAATCTGTGCTTGTTGAAAGCAGCGTTATGGTATTTTCACATGTACAGCATGCACCTGTACGGATCAGTGCTGTACTGTTGCTTACAATAAATCCCAAACTGAGATGCACAGCATCACGGCAGAGAGAGGAGTACTAGTGAGTGAGAAGGAATTTCTGCATGTTCCAGGCAGGCACTCTGCTGGGAAGAAGGCTCTGAGCTTCCTGGAGGTGCAGATAGCTTCCGAGTGGCTAGCCATGGATTACACCAGCAAAAAAACAGGTCACTTGGCCTTGAGCCTTCCTGAGATTACCTGCTTCCTGGGGCTACTTGTAACTCACAGCAATTAGGTTGCAGGCTGGAGGAATTCAATGACAGCAGGCAGGATTTTCAGGAACCCTATACGGCCTTGCCCTGAGGCTCCCTGCTCCATCATGGGAATGGTGTGTGTCCTCTGTGGGACAGCCATGGGGACATGGGACACAGAAAGGTGGTCCTGGGGACAAGCAGCCCTGTCAACAGCTCATTCACACTGTGCTCCTAGGGGTGTGCTCCCACTTGACCTACTCTGTTTTGCAAAAAAGGCAACCTGCTCATACAGAACAATACATTCATCCACAGCATATGTTGGATGAGCACTTTTCCTACTGAGATCAGAGTATTAGTGGAAAAGGGTAAGCAAAGAAAGTCCCACACATTTATTCACATACATGTGTGGGTCTCACAACCAGAGAAAGGATGCTGCTTTGTCTGTGAGGCTAGCTAAAAATAGACCACATCTTGTTTATTTTAACCAAAAATACTCTGCAAGACTAAAAATAGCATGGACACTAGGGATTAAAAAGGGCTCAGTGCTCAAGACTGTAAAGACTGAGAAAGTCATGAGATACAGAAAATCAGTGTGAACTTCACAGCTCACAAGGGAAATGAAATGTGAATTACACTAAATCACGTGCCGTCGCAACCTCCAGTTACCTAAGCCAAAGAGAGCATGGTTTTATTTACTGTGTTTTCATTTTTCCTGATATGTGCAAACCAAAGGCACTGTATGCTAGACCTTCTTACCTATAGAGCAAGCTTCCTGCTCACACAGGCTACTCTTTCTGCCAGCATCTCAAGTATCTGCTGTCACAGCAACCTCTAGAACCATCTGGAGGGTGGAAAAGGGGAGAAACAGGAAACCAGCAGTGTCCAGAGGAACAGGCAGTGTGAATCCCACTGCTTTCTGCAGGTGGCACGCCTACCTCAGGTTGGCACGTCTTTGCAAAGCAGTTCATGTGCTGTTCTCTCATGCTCATGGGTTAGAACAGACACTAAATGAGGCCTGCAGCAAAAGAATGGCCTCTTGAAGTGTCCTTCTCTAAAGCTGGCACACAGCTCCATGCTGGCGTCAATGCCATACTGCCTGGCATGTGTTGCTGGGGCACAGTCCCTCCCTGCTGCAATGAGGTGTGAAAGCACAGGGGTGTGGAAGGATGTGGGCACACACAACAGTCTCTTCACTGCCTCAGCCAGGGTCAGAACGGTGCCGCTGAGCAGCCTTCTTGCTCCAGCTGTTTTCAGGCACCCCATTTCCAGCAGCTAGGAAGAAGTGGTTTTGGTGCTGCTTTAACTGTTGGAACCTTGGTTGCCAGGCCTGTGCAAGAGAGGAGAAATGCTCTCCTCGCACACATAGTAGTGTCCTGTGGTACAGACAGGTTCAGATTTCAGTTAGTGAGAACAAACATCTGCATCTCCAAGTTCTAACCTCTTCCTTCCTTCTCAAGCACTCTCAAACCAAGGTGCTGCACACCAAACCACTTCCTTGCAACAAATTTTCATTTAATTCAGACCTGCAAAATCACTTTCTTTGCATACCTTGGTGTACACCAGCTTGAGATACTCTGACAAGGGATCGGAGGAGATCTGGTGTTTACTTCCTTGGACAGACAGCAATTTTATTCTCTCTAAATAAGACAATTATTAGGCAGTGTTTGTGCCCATTTTTGGTTCTGGGGACTCTCACTTAGCTGCCATGACTCATGAAACTTGTTCAACCAGAGTATGCCTAGCAGGAGGCGATTTAATTACACAGTGGTGCAGGATAGTAATGGAATTTGTGTGACAGGCTGATGGCAAGATGGCTTTATCTCCAAAGTTGTTCAAAAGCCTGTATAGCCAACTCCATCTGTAAGGCTGGGCAAGCTGCACCAAGCACTGAACCAGCCAGGAGGAAGGTGAAATACGTGCCAGGAACAGGCTCAGGACATTGGTGGTTTGCATAAAGAGGCTCTCATAAAAAGCCTGAAAATGTGCCTGTCATTGCTGTGTCTGGGTCACCACGAGGAAACTTCTTCTGGTAAACCAACGGCCCCATGCTGCACAGCGACCTAGATAGGAAATGTGATGCAGGGAGGGAGATGCTGAGATGATGTGCTGACGCAATGCACATATCAGGTTATTTGCTGTTGCTTTTACCTGGTTAAAAGAGTTTAATAGTCAGTAAACCACTTGGAAACAGGTTCTGGCCTCTCCCCTCCTTCTCAGGCACTCTCACACCAATATCATGTGCAGCTCACCAGACAAACTTCTGAACAGTGTATTGCAGCACTTAGCAAAACAGTAACAGATATTCTGAAAACCACCATATGCATCTCCACTGTGTGTGCACCACTTTAAAAAGTGCAGCCTTAAGGTTTTTGTGAAGCTGCTCAGAGGGATTACACTAACTTCAGGGTGACTGCTCCCTTGTGTATGTAAACAGTCTTGTTTACATAAAGAAAACTCTTCCCACTCCAGCATTTCAGATTGCAGTAGACAAGGAACCACACATCTTGAGAAACAGCAAAAACCAGGACACAAGGCTATGTATGTCCTAGAACACATACTCTCACAAGAAGCTCTTGACAAACATGGGCGAGGCTTTAGGTAAGATGTAGACTTCCCATAGGGCTTCATACTTCCAGAAAAAGTAGGTGGAGCAAGCTAGAGTCATTTTGTTCCCTGAATCAAAAAGCAAAGGGAAGGGTTTGGGAGCTAATACACACTGCTGCATGAAATCCCTTTCCATTTTCTGCTATTTTGTCAAGGTGTACTTAAAAGCCATATGTAGGACCAAGCAACTTGTTCTCAGTTGTTGTTTTCCTTGTAATTTGCCATGTAATTAGCACATAGTATCATACACTCCAGCACATGCAAGATCAGGTTGTCTTGATTTCAAAACTCTACCATAAAACCTCAGCACACTGAAAGGAGTACTGCTCTGACATGCAAAGCACACTGCCAGCACCTCTAAATAACTTGTGTCTGGATGACACTTGGAGTGGGGCAGAGAGATGACTATTTTGCAGGGCAATGGCTCAGTGCTTCTACATTATCATTTCCATATTTTCCTAATAACAAAATAAAGATTTTGTTTAATGCTGAAGCCAATGTGGGTGGGAAGAAAAAAAAAAGGTGTAAAGACTGTGTACCAACAGTTTTGGAGTTCAAATAATAACTTATCCACAGCCCAGTTTGATTCAATATGCAGTCTCTGAGCGGGAAGATGATTGGTTTTAATCTTTCTTTCTTCCACACTCAGAATTCTGACTCCCAAATTATCACCAGTGGCTTCAAAGCACAGCATTTTGAGAAAAGCAAGCCTCTTTCTTGTATTTTCAGACTTACCCCCAGATAATCAAAGAGATTATTAATAGATATTTTTTTTCAAATGTATAACAACAGAGATTTTGATATTTCCATGATGTTAAGATGTCAGAAACCTGACTCAGTTTTTCTTTTTTTTCAGTCACATTTGTTATTTCTCTTGAAAATACCGCATGAAGTTTGAACTGGATAAATTTTTGTCCACGTCTAAACTGTAGATAAATCTTGGAAAACACAGCGTGGCTACATCTGGTAAGACAAGACTTCTTAATCTGCTGTCCCTATGAAGAAACCTGTTAATGAAATGGGTGGTAGTGGGACATTTTTTTCCCAGCCTCTGCAGCAGTCAGCTGGTTGCTTCCTATATTTACATATCTTTTAGAAACAAAGTTTCAAGTGTCCTGCCCTTGGAATGTTCTCGGGAGCTGCATTTGTGGTTACTCCATCAGCATATTATCTCACACAGGACAGCCTGTCTGAGCAACTGAAGATTTTCTGCACGTATGCAGTGATGAATGCTCTATAATTCATACGGCATGTATTGGTGCTCTCATTGATCCCAGTGAAATCACTTCTCCATTCACTCTGGGAAGCAAATGATGTTTGTCTCTTGACTACCTGAGGGACATGGGCACTGTATTCAGGTGCAGAGCTCTGAGCTCCTGCTGCACGACTTAACCACGCTGACACCATGCCTTGCACAGTTGGTGCCTTATCCTATGCCCATGGCTGTAAAACTGTCTCCAGTACTGGGAAGGCTCACATATGGAGAAATCACTTGTCACAGCAGCTGGATTTTTGACTCTGCAGGCAGTAGTTTCATTGTAGGGCTGAAGGGAATTTCTCCCCTCACGTGCTTAGTGAAGACATTTTCAGCTTGGCTCTCCTCTCAATCTGCCAGCAGACCTCAGCCACAAAGAGAGCCCATTCCCCCACTGGTTCCACCTCACAGCTCCATGATACCCCTCCCACCACCTCCATAGGAGTTCAGCATTCATCTGCAGCAGAGCTCTGCAAAATCTCTTTGGGAATGAGGATATCCTCTATACATAGAGCAGTGAGGGTGGATGAATGCTTCCAGAAAGCATCCTGGAAGGGCTCCCACCTGACTGTGCTGAGACTGAAAAAGCTGAACTAGTTAGTCATCTTGCTTCATAGCTTTGCCCTGCATAAAGAATCATCAAATTATTACCATTAAAAGACTTCTAAGACCATCTAGTCCAACTGACAGCCCACCCCTACCTTGCCCACTAACCACATCCCTCAGTGCCACTTCCACTTGTTTCCTGAACACCTCCAGGGACAGGGACTCCACCACCTCCCTGGGCAGCCTGTGCCAGTGCCTCACCACTCCTTCCAAGAAGAATTTTTTTCTAATATCCAACCAGAAATAGCATTCCTCAGACCCCCGCAGTACAAGGCAAACATTTGGTGCTATATGCACATACTTATGAACTTTCAAAGTCTTCTTCATGTGTCTCTTCCACATCTGGATTACAAATGAGAATTGGACTCTCTAGCATGACCCCACAATCTGAATTATTTTTTATTTTAGGTCTGCGATCCAGGGCTATCTTAAGGTAATACGAAGTGAGAATTTTTAGCTTCTTGCTGTAGCTTTTTCTTGAAAAGACTTGTTCTCTTGAGATTGATATTTTTAAATAAAAGCCTAGGTTCAATTAAAAGAAATGTTACTCTACAAAGATATGGTTAAGTGTTTCTTTTACTGAAATGCAGAATATTTCTTAAATTAGAGGAGAAATGGTCTAAAATAAGCTACCAACCAGGTTGGATACACAGAGTGGGAATATCTGCAAACACACAAGCCTTTATGTGTAGATGGGCTAGCCACATCTGACCTCTCGCATTGATAAATTACGGCTTGTTTAAAAAATAAAATAGCATAAAAATAAAAGCCCTTAGCTACTTCTGCCTGCAGCAGATGGCTTTTATTGGATGATGTGTTTGCGCAAGAGAGGAGCATTGCCTCCCACCCAAATTTCAACAACACTTACAATTCAGTAAATAGGTGAGGACAGTCTATTTTCTCTGCCAATTCCCTCCATTTAAATCTTCTATATTCTAATGAGAAAATTCATCTGAGGAACCTGTCCAGGAACCTCTTTTAATGAAAACTCCTAAACATGGCATGGTCCTAGCACTAGAGATAGTCTGAAGTTTAAAAAGAAAAACAAAACAGAACAAACCCAACAATAACCAAAAGAAAGAATAATGCCACTAGAAAACAATGTAATAAAACAGTAAGGAAGAAAAAAAAAAAAAGTGAAATCTGTGCCCTGGAAAGATAAGCATTATCATATTCCATTGAGCTGTGGTTGGATGAAGAATGTGTAACTTGCTTGCTGACCTGCTTTTTGCTTCTGCCTATAAATGAAAGGCCATTTCTTCTACTGTCAATAAATGCTACCTTGTCTCTAGGTGACTAATTGGCTGGCTGAATAAGCGAGGAACAGGTTCAGAGGTAATGCCTCTAACAGGGACAAAGTGATGCAGCATGATAAGAAGATTCAGACACAGCCCAGCCCTAATTACAGTTCAGTAACATGTACTATCCCTCCAAGAACAAAATAAATATGTTAATAATTCATATTCAGCTGCCTGTTTGCAAGAACTCCTGTTCAGTTTAACTTTCTGGGACACAATATTTAGGCACAGTTTTATAAAAATAATTCCAGCATTACATTTCACCAGTCAGTAACTGCACTGGGCCAACTGAAAGTCCATTTAAACAGATGAAATTTATAGGGTTGACTTAGATCCTGTGGGAGGGAAACAACAATTTTTCACAGTAATATATGAATTTAAATTACTCTACATCCATTATGCTCCTGTTTTAGAAAATGTCTGTTCTTGGTATAAGTTAAGTTGCTTGAGAAGTACTTTAAAACATGCTAAGATCTCCTACTTTGATATTAGACTCAAAGTATTCACACGGAGGGTAGTGCTTATCAGCACAGAAAAGGAGGAGGTACAGGAGCACTGTCATATTGGGTGCAGATATGCACCACAATGTTCATTTCCCCATTTGTTCAGTTCTGAAGTATTAAGAACTATTCTAACTAACAGGGAGTCCCTTTCATCTACTGAAATCAGAAAAATAACTTCTAACATTTGAGTTCTTGCCATGCTGTTCATGGAGCCAGCAGCAGAAAACACCTCTCCCCATACCCTTAGATAGAAGTATCAGCTGACACCAGCTGTTAGCATGTCCAGGTACACAACAATATCCAGCCCCTTGGATCTGCTGATTCTCTCCATTGAGTTTTAACAGATCACACAGAAATGCTTCTGTCTGGTAAAGTACAAATGGGTCAAGTTCTTATTACATGAAGTAAAAGAGGGTGAAGCTACCTGATGTGACTGAGTCAGCTTACTGTTCTGACTTGGGTGGTCCTGCTTTCCCTCCCTGACTCCTGGCCCTGTGGGTTCACACCCTCTCTTGCACCACATCAAACTGCATGGTAAGCCAATCCAACTTGTTAATCCAACAGAAAACTATTCTCTTGAACTGACTCACCAAGGGCTAGACAAGTGTGGTGCTAAGGTAAGGAAGGGTGAAGGAGCATGCTGCTGTAAGGCACACAACCACCTCTTTAGGCAGCCAGCAGCAAACGTGTGTAGTAAAACTAAAGAAAATGTTGCAGAAGGTCACAAGAAGAGCACTGACACCGAACAGAATGGCATGGAATAAGTCTGTGTCTGTGAGAAGGAAGGACATGCAAGAAAAAGCGTCAGAAAGCCCTTGGAATGGTGAGAGACAGTGAGGTGGGCAACATAGGAGAGCAGTAAGATGCTGTATTCTGACATGCAATGGGAACACCCTGGTACTGTCCTAGGAGAAGTGGAAATGGAGTGTGAGCTGAACAGAATTCACTTAGACTGTAGTGACTCTTTGGGGCTCACAAAGCTTATGCATACAAACGTGTACTCATGCAGCCCTGGAAAAAGTGAGCTCTTCAGAACTGATGTGAAAGCTCAGTAGTTTAAAAAAGCATCAACTAGAATACTACATTCCCATTGTTAAAGAGAAGGGGAGGACACCATTGTTCACATAGAAAACAAACAGAAGTGAAGCTTATGCTCATTCTTCTTGAGAAACTGTTCTATCCAAAAAGAAAAAAACATATATATCCAAAATCTCTCGAGGAATAACACCTGGCCTGTGTTATCAGTTCAAAAACTCCCTCACTGTTGTCTTTTCCTTCCTCTCTTAAATTACGAAGACAGGTTTCTCCTTTTGCAGCAGCAAACGTCCTAGGCTTTTTCTGTTCTTAGAATCTCTCTCACTAGTACAAGTGCCTTCACAACAAACAGACTCTGGGGATATCAAAAGTCTGGAGAAAGGGAAAAGAAACTGCATCTTCATTCAAAGCTAAAATGTCTGGTCTTTTAATAAAAACACATCTCTTGGCTTCAGGAACAGTTCTTGAGTTCCTCTTTAGTGCTCTGGATAATAGTTAAATGCACCACCGGGAGAAAAATACAGAGACTGCAACTAGTTAAATAGTAGGATATACTGTAACCCATGGGCTGAGGCTCTCTCAAGCTTCCAAAACCAGGGAAACCCAGGAAGCAAACTGTTCTTCTTGCCAGCACTCCAGCTGCCGCTGTTCTCTTTTCCAAGTACAAGGTAAGCCACTGGCAGAAGAGAGAACTACGTGCCTGGCTGCTGGAAGAAGAGGAAAGAGAAAATATGATGTGCAATACATCAGGAACACACCAAATTATCATGGCAGGCCACATCATCCTAACACTGCTCTGCATTGTTTCCACCTTGATGATCTTTCAGCATGTCACGATGCTGAGCCACGATGACACACGGGCAGGAAGCACATATCAGATGCAAAGTAAAAAGGTCATGTAATGGATGCGGCCCTCTGAAACACCAAAGAGTTTCCTTACAACTGAGCTCCTTGCTGAAAAGCCAGAAGACTTGTCTATATCAAAATCAAGAAAAACTTCTAGAAGAGTTAAGACAAATAAATCTATATAAAGATAAAGCAGGAATTCTTTTTGCTTTTTTCAGAACTGCTTATCGCTCTATCAGAGCATGGACTTGGAATAGTGTTTAAAAAATGTTCTTTAAAAGAAATTTTCCATCCATAACTGGACTTCAAGCACCTCAAAGGCCTGCAGGCTTAAGTTTGAGACAAAAAAATGTACGTAATTGTTGATCTTTAGCAAGACAGGGAGCTCTTTTCTAACCAGAGCCAGAAATACTCCCTCTTGAGAAAAACCTCACAGTGTGGAAAAAGCTTTTGAACTTTTCATGGTACAAAATTTAAAACAAGGACAAATGTGCCAATCTTGAGCTCTTTATAAACTCCATCACCTTATGGATAAAGAGCACTGTCTTACAGTGCATCTCACTTTCTTTAAACATGAATGAAATAATTAAAGCAGTCAAACATTGTAATCTGCATAAATCTCTCTTGATCGACCCCACCTGTACTGCTGGTGTAATAAAAACAGGCTACGTTCCCAGAGGAGGAAAGGCGTATCGTGTCAAACAGATTCAAGGACAGCACAAGCAATTTCAGCTGAAGAGCCTGGAGGAATCCCGCAGTATTAAGCACTAAATTATTCAGGCTTACACAATGTAATTGAGAATACTTCTCATTATAATTTAGCCCAGCCCTTATAATCTCAGATTATAATGAAAGGTTTTTCCCTTTAAACAATACAACATCATGATATTCAGTGATAAACAACCAAATTACTCTGTTACTTTGATTTCAGCAAAAAGTACTTAGGAAGCTCTGCAATGGTATCAAGAAATAAGCTTGATGTAACGTGGCTCCAGTGTGCTGTGGATATCTCCAGGGTCCCAAGCCTGGTTCTCTGCCATCCCACGGGCTGTGCCACCTGATAATTGTGCTGAGCAGAGCGTGCACAGCACAGTACAGGGGCACCTTGTGCTTGTTAGTGTCAGCAAAGCACCAAGCTCTGGTGTAGCAGGGTTTGTGCTGGCGACAGAGTACCTCTAGTGCCCTGGGAATCATAGCACAAAACTAGGTGTGCTTTTCCATTGGGGTCAGCGCAAGCAGAGCCTGTCAGTAATCCTCAGTGCTTGGCAGCACCGCTCCTAGATGAACCCTCCCTAGCTTCACAGAAATGGGGGCAGTGTTTGAGAGATGAATAAACTACACTAACCCTTTGAGTACCTCAGGAAAAGTGTGCATTCAACAGAAGAACACTTGCATAGCCCTGTGGGTGTACTTTGTACAGCTTGTCCTGATTAGAAAGGAAGTGAGCTTAACAGAGAATCCAACAGAGACAAACAGTTCTCTAGTTTTATTTGGAAAAGCTGCAAACCTGTAACAGTTCACTTGTTGGTATGAAAAGTAAACCTGAAAAATGTCGTTGTTGAGATTAAGGAATAATGGCTTAGGTGGAATAAGGCAGGCTGACGTGGAGTGGTCAGGAGGGGAAGAGCAAATACTACAAGCCCATGTGTCCTAAATCTGAATAGCGACACTATCACAGACACATCCCCGTCTGACTGCTGCCTCAGTCACCAGCAGCTTCTGTGCAGCTTCAGGTGGTTTCTGGCACCAGTGAAAATCTCAGCCCTGAGTCCCAAGGGACATTTATCTTGTTCACAGCAAACTGTTTGAAGATGAGATTTATTTATTTTTAAACTGATTTGGTTCTGTGAATTCCATGTTCCTAACGTTGCTATTCTGCACTCCCTCCTTTCCCTGGGCTTCAAAGATTCCTTCTGAGTGCTTATACAACCTGAACACTGAGGTACTCTGGATATATAGAGCACATGCAAGGATATATAAATGCCACTATTACTACTACTCAGTGAAAACAGAACAGCTATTCACTGACTGACCTATACTTTTAGGCATTTCTAATAAACATATCAGATCTATATCAAAGAGGTGATTAAAAAAAACCTGCCTGACCTTGCATTAAGTTTGTCCCACATCACTCTCCTATGAGGACGGGTACAACTTTGAAGACTTTTTATCCACATGCTCTGTGGATCAATTGTGTCTCATCATCACCTTGTCACCATTCAAGCACTTTTCCAACACCGACACATCCATGAGCTGTTTGCAAATGACAAGTCCAGAAGCATGTGAAGAGTTACCTGCAGAAAAGGGGGGAGGCAATGACCTCTGCCTTGGCAGCCATCCTGTGGGTCATTTTGCTTTGTATACTGCATGTTCCTTTTTTTGTCACGCTTTGCCCTTATGCTGTCTTTTAAAGAACAAGCTCTCCGGCAATGAATAGAGTCTTTATGTGCTTGGAAAACATTTCTAGCATGCTGTAGACACGATTGTGATATAAACACTCATTGTTTCCCAGAACTTCCCAACCAGCACCACTCTTTGCTTCAGTTTTGTCACTGGAACACAACCATTATTACATTGTTTTGTGCCCCTGGTGAAGCACTGTGATCATAAAATTTGGCAAACAGTTCATATATTTAAAATGGGTTTTTGTTATTTCTTCTGACCATGTTGGGAACATGTTATGTCAAGAGAACTTGACGCAGTTCAGCACATTAGCAAATGTAAAAATTAAGACATTTAATTGACATGTGGGAAAGAGAAAAAGAACAAAGGGTTCCTGAAGCCAAATTAGCCCATGAATTAATAACTACCATCAGGTTTTAGCCTGATGCCATATTTGTACCTTGGTCCTTACTGGTTTCATGGTATGACTGTTGAGTTAGAATCATAGAACCATGGAGTCTGTGACATTCATCTCCATAACATTTGCTGAAGGAGTATGCAACAAATGAAAAAGGTCTTTTAACTTCTCAGCTTCTCCCCAAAAGAATATAATTGTTTGCATTTCTTAAGTTTTTGAAAATAACAGGCTTGGCTCTTTTCTCGTTTGGTCTGGCTTAACAGTGCTGCAAGCCCAAAGAATTCAGCCACGCTAACTTCAGCACAAAGCACCAGAGGAATGCCTGGCCTGGTACTTCAGACATACCTCATATTCCTGGATTTAAAGAGCAACTCCCATTACACTTGGATTAAAAATCTGCCCACTTTATGTTCTGGACTTAAACCTTGCCTTTAAACCACTTCCTTCTGCCTCTACTGTTACACTTTCCTTCCTTTAAAAGCAACGAACAAAGCAATTACTGACCTGCAGCCCCATCTGGTTCTAGTTCCTATCTTTTCCAGATCTCTCAGGTTTTGTAGTTCTTATTTTTCAGTCGACCTAGGCCTCTCAGTCCTCCTGCCTTCCTCATAATCCGCCCTGGTTTTCCTTTCTATTTTCTGTGTGTGTACAACAGGTGTTTGTGGCCTTGGGTGTGCTTTGTTTCTCCTGTTACATCCCTCACGTAGTACCAACAGCGCCTGACATTCCTCTAAGTCCTGCTGCATCTGTTAATTTTAAATCCAGGTCTATACAGAGAGATGGTAAGAATGAGCCACTTTAATTGCATAAATGAAGCCCCCTTACTGGAGTACATTACAGTCTTTGGCCTCACAACACCCTGTGAGGAGCAACAGTATGGGTGTCTGTTCTACTGCGCTGTAGAAAGAACGATTTCCCCACAATCACATGAAAGACTCCGGCACAGCATGGGCAGAACATTCACATCGTTCCTTTTCAGTCACTAACTGAAATACTTGTTTTGCTTTTCTACCCCCAGGTCTGCACACTTGGCTCCTTTCTTTGTCCCTCTTTGCCTTTATGATGGATTTCTGTCCTGAGAAGTGGCACACAGCAGCTGAGGGCCCCTACCCAGCCCAGCAAACCAAGGCTTCTGCTCTGCTCGCCTGCTGGGCTTCAGAGCAGACGAGTCCCGCAGCCCAGGAGGGACCGCTGCTAGAACTCAGCACTCTGAGCTGCCGAGTGCTGCACCTCGACACTCCGTGTTGAGCACGAAGTACAGGACACACAACATTCACTTGTCATCTACTGCAATCCAGCAAGGCTCAGGCTAATCTGGGTGGATCAGAGCACACACGTCATCTCAGAGCTCCTCGTGTGGCTGCTGACAGCCGACGTGACCGTGTCGGGGCTCTTTTCCCCCCATGGCGTCTCCTCCCCAACCTCCCCGGAGCTCTCGCTGCTCTGCTAAACCAGTTTCCTTTTCCTGTGGGGTCTTTGTCCCGCTCACAAAGTCGGCCCCGGCTCCTCGTGGTTGCGCGGCCCCATCACCTGCTCTTTCTGCGGCGTTATTTAAACCGCCCGACTCCGGAACACGTTAGGGCCGGGTTAGGTCTAACAGAAGACACACGATACCTACGAGAGGCTCGGGCGCTGCCTCCTGCTCCGATGGGTTAATTTGGGGCCTACAGTGTCAAATCCCGACCGTTTTGCTCAGCCAACGGCGTCGGACCCGCGGCTCAACTTCCACCTCCCGCATCCCCTCAGACGCTCGCTCCCAGCTCCAGGAGCAGTGACCGTGCCCGAGGTCCGCCGCACAACCAGGCCCACCGGCAGCCCGCGCTGCGCCGCTCGCCCGGCCCGGCCCGGCCCGGCCCGGCCCCGCC